>CAHIKZ030000002.1:2242500-2395000 GCA_903632075.3 Acanthosepion pharaonis
AATGTTTTTAAATATTCAAATTCTTTCGCTTCTCTAAAAAGTCTAATTATTTTTTTAAAATAACGAAAATTGTTGAATCAGTACCGATGTGTGTGAATTTTTCATACGACCCAAACAATATCTTCCTTAAATATCAGAAAACAACTTTCTTTTATGAATACAAAATGAAATTGGCATTTCAGCTGGAAATTACTAACTTTCAAAAAAAGTAAAAAAAAAAAAAAAAGTAATAATAAAAAACTGTTTTCCTTATACAGTTGCAAAAAAATGAAAGTAAATTTTAAGGAATTCAGAACTTTATTACACCTTTTAAAAAGAAACATTTTTTAATCAAGCAAGGCGGGAATACCACTTATACGCAAGGGGTCATATAAACTGAAGGTGAGAGAAAAGACTGCGTATAGGTGGAGTAATGGATAGCAGCTTGGCTTGAGGAAATCGGAGGGCCGATTTCGAATTCCAGTCAAATCCCTTACATTCACTTACGTGTTAATACCCTTGGGAAAGGTATAAATCCTCGTCTTCTCTCCCAAGCTATAGGTAAATAGCAGAACAGATCTGGTTCTATATGGATGGTAACTGGTCTACCGCAGAAAGAAATGGCAACCTACTGCGGGAAAAAAATCTACCTCGTCAGTCATGTATCGAAAGATACATGATCGTCTAAGCATGATCACGAATGGCACATGACTGATAGGGGAGGCCGGGGAGAGGATAAAAGCTGAACGGAGATGCCGATTGACGTTGCATTTAAATTTTTGAAGATTGTAGTTTTCAGTGAAGCAAGTAAACAGAAGAGAGTTCCACAGGCGGGAAGTGCGAGCAAAGAAACTGAGTAGAAGTGGCGGTTACATTTAACTATTTCAACAGTAAAACGGTGGGAGCTGGATGCCAACCTAGTAGCACGCTTAAAATCAGTAGTCGGGACACCAGGAAAAAAGCTCATCAGAGTAGTTGCCATGAAAATATTTGTAGAAAAGACAGAGGGAAGCCACATCACGTCTGTGAGAAAGTAACTGAAGTCGATATGCCGAGTCAGGATATTGCTGATCCTTCTTTGGATTTTGTCAAGAAACTCCAGGAGCACCATACCAGAGAATAAATCTGACAAGAAAAACGAGAAAATAAAACACGAAGTAGATAGAGTGCCTTAATAAACATAATAACAGTAGCAGCTCTGAGGGTCTAAAAACAGGCGGACCCTTAAGTAATTCTCTCTTTCTGTTTTCCCTCCTTTCGAAGTGTGTGCCATCAAATTTTCACGATGAAGCAAAAATGGCTGTGGACGCTTCACGCATAAAACACACCAACATAAGCAAATCATACTCAATTATATTCATTAAAAACTTTCGTTGTGTATTCCATTTACTTCTAAGAAAAGAAACTCTTAAAGTTGCCTTTTCTTATTTTCTTTAATAAACGTTAACTTTCATTGAAAATTAGTCTCTTTATTTTGTAAATATACCTTTTTCACCGCCGTTATTTCATGTATTTTAAAAAGAAAATTTATACCGGGTGTAACATCAAAAAAAAAAAAATCGTGTAAAACCAAAATTGTCCATTTGTTACATTAAGCTTAGAAATGATTAAAGATATCTTACTGGAAATATGCGAAGTTTCTATAATACTATTGGACTCTACTTTGTGCAATAAGAATGTATAATTACTCTCATGCTTAACAGAAGAATTGTGATGAAATCGATCATAAACGAAAATGACATGTTCATCAGTAATTAATCACAGCTAAGAACCGGAAGCTCATAAATGATTTAAATAAAGTTCAAAATATATATATATATATATATATATATATATATATATATAATTTCAGGTTCATTTTGAAACTCATCCAAGATGATCTTTCGTCTCTAAACTTCTAACTTTCTGTCCTGAAGTGCCAATTTGCCTCACATTTCACATACGATTTCATTTTCAAGTCTTTTTCCACTGCTTTTTTGACTGTCATAGCTGAAACTCCTCTCTTACGTGCCAACCGTCTTATGGATTGTGTCGGGTCTTTTCTAATTGATCACTTTAGCTCTTATAAAAAATGATGATCCCTCTTCCTGTTGTGACCTCAGTTTTCTCCAGTTTTCCTCTCTACTGTTTTAAAACTTATTCGCCGTTCTCTTGGATGTGCTTGAATGGAACTTGAAAATGGAAGCCAGTGTATGAATGTTGGTACCATTTCTGAAGGCCCGAATGATCTTTTTCCTCACACCATTGCTCAGTTGGGAAGACATAGTGGAGCTGAAACAAAACTTATTTTAATCTGTTCTCTTTCTAGATGAATAACTCGAAGGGTTTTTCAATGATTCTTACGATTAATGGTATCAGGATGGCTAAACGTCTTATCTGAAAACCTGGGGAAAAGACATTCGATTAATTTAGTGTTTTTTTTTTAGATATTAAACATTTTGTGGGATGGACAATTATGCTGTTACACGATTTGGACAATTTTGCTGTTACACCCGGTACATTAATTATAGAAGTAATCAACACACTAACAAGACAAGTGTTGATAAGAGTGAGGATCAAATTCACTACTCAGGCGTAATTATTCTAGCGTGACAAGATGACTAACCATTACATCACACCGAAGCGCTGCCATAAAAGGTATTTGATATGTCGGCAATGTTTGTTCTTTGGGAATTAGGTTAATTGGACTTTTTTGCCTCAAAGAAACGAATTTCACCGAAATTGATTAAAAAAATTTATCAAAGTGACCCGCCATGTTTTGATGGCATTAATGTTACAACAAAGACCTAACTATTGTATAAATAATGCACTTTTGGGGAGTTTTCTTCAGCTTGAAAAAAGAGCGCGATAATTTGAGTTTGTTGAGAAAAATAAAACAATACAACATAGATACGGAAATAAACCCAACATAATTATATCGCTATTTAAATAGCATACACTGGTACTTGTAATTTTTAATCGTAAAATCTTACGATAATTTATGGGCATACAACATTGAGATTTTAATAGATAATATAGTACACTTCTTCAGGTGCAATGTCCCCTCCTGTCGTAAGCGATCATGGCTCTCCACAGTTTCCTGTATTTTTATAGGGTTTGAGCTCATAATTACTACGTCACAAAATTCCCGAACCAACGATTTAATTCAATAGAGTATTCTTCTTGGGAAAACTTTATATTCTTCTTTTTTTTCTCTTCTCTATGTGCTGTGTCCCTTCAGGATGTAGACGATCATGGCTCTCCACAATTTCTTTTCCTTTGTACCTCTTAATAAATTTTGTCTTTTTGTTAATTCTCCTAAACACTGTTGATCCATTTACTCAAGCTTACTAAGTAATGCAGTGCTTTCCTCTGTCCCTCTTGCCTTCAATCTGTCCCGTGAGTATCAAATTTTCCAAACCCTCCTTCCTCATTATTTACTCTATAAATTTCAACTGTCTCTTCCTGGTGTTAAATATGACCTTCGTTTTTGTTTCCATTTTCTCTAAAACTTCGTCTTTGCTCACCTATTCTGCCAATGGTATCGCCAATGGTACTGCATTCAGAGGTTGACACCCTGATAAGTCGACCATGTTGGGATTTGATCCCAATTCTTTTGGTCCGATCGATAAGTTTCTAAAACATTTGGCCACGGGCAAACTACTGGTAATATAAAGACGATTAGCATTTCCTTAATTTGGAATCCATTTTTCCTTATCTCACTTATATCCCATTTGATAATATTATTATGTTATTTTATGTACGTATCGTTCAAGAAAGTGCGAACCAGAAAATTCTTTACGAAATCGAATCAAACTCCGCACATAAGAAACGAACAAGAGAAAGACAATGACGTTAGATTAATACTTTGCATATCATTTAATATGTACATCCTTCTTCTTCAACTTGCCGTGTCCCTTCTGGACGTGGGTGATCATGGTTCTCCACAACTTCCTGTTGTTTGTAGCTCTTTGTTTGATTATGCTATCCTTCTGCCAACCATTTGCACATCTCGTTAGGTTGGTTATTCGCCGTTTATTTCTCTGTTTCTCTTCCCTTCACGTGGCTAATTCTCCAAGCCTTCTTTCCTCATTATCTGTCCGGCAACTTACAACTGTCTCATCCTGATTTTAAGTATGAATGTCTTTTTTGTTTCCATTTGCTCTAAAACTCCGTCGTTGCTCAGACATACGGCCCATGGTTTCCTCGGCATTCTTCTGTCGAACCACATTTCTGTTGCTTCAGGTCTGTGGCTTCAGGAACACGGTGACTTATTAAAGTCATATTGTATGCAAGAGAATACGCTTAGTGAAAAGAAATGCACGTTGCGATGTGTGAATTGCCGCCATATTTTTAAAATTCGTGCTTGTGCGTTGTTTGTTTTTGATTTTGATTTGCTCAGTATAGTCGGGTCTGTTGGGCACCGTCTGTGAAAAAGGAGCACCATGACGCAATTCACTTCCCCAGCAATTTGGAAACGGCATTCTGTACTGCTTGGCATTTGCGCTGGAAGTTCTAGTACGAACATTTCAGGTGTCAATCTGATGACAGTGCAGAGGATTCCGAAAGAGTTGGATGAGTCTAATTCCGATTACGAAGATGTTTGGAGTGGTGATCACTCCAAAAACCTTCGTAATCAGGATAGTGAGAACAACGTTATACCTCCATTCTTCATCAAACAAGGCCTTAGACTCAACACGGAGGCCTACATCAAGTGCCTTGAGAAGGTAGTGCTGCCCTGGCTTCAAGAGGTTGGCTGCTGGAAAACCCCGTGTCTGGCAACAGGACTCATCATGCATTATGCCACACAAGCAAGAACACCCAGTTATGACTGTCAGAAATTTTCTGCGACCACATCACCCCAATGATTACTATGGGTGGGGCACAGTTGAGCGAGGGACCTGCAAAACTCTATGTAACATCAAAGATGAACTGAAGGCATGGATTATGGCAGGATTCAGCAATTTAAATAAGTATACCGTCTAGAAGATTTGCAGGAGATTCCGAAGTCGTCTTGAGGCCGTGGTTGAATCCAAACTATTTACACAAGCATAGAAACACGCACACACACACATATGTGTGTGTAAACAGATAGATAGATGTAAATAGATAGATAGATAGATAGAGATAGATAGAAGATAGATATCAAACAAACGAGACTGAGATAGATAGATAGATAGATAGATAGATAGATAGATAGATATCAAAAGGGACTGAGATAGATAGATAGATAGATAGATAGATAGATAGATAGATAGATAGATAGATAGATAGAATTATTGAATAAATTTACTCTTTAATATTACTAGATATTCTTGTGTAATTTTGAGTAATTTAGACGACAATTCATCCATCGCACCCTGTATATTGTCCAATATCAAGAGCAATACGGCTATATTTAAATAACATCTTATTGTTTCCCTCAGACAACAGTATCTTATGCGAGTGGTGGTGATTGTCTCTTTTCTCAGGATAGTCTTTGGCACACACCGGCTTCCATAGTAAAAGAAATAAGAAGTTTTATTTAGCATAATTAACCGTCCTCATTCGTGTTATACTTGACTGTCGGGAGAAAATTGGCAGAAGATAGAAGCAATTTATCTTACATCCAATTTGGCGCCATATCCAGTGTTACTAGTAAATACCTTAGAATAGATATAAATAATACTTTGGTTGATTAATAACGGAAAATTAGTAAATTGAACCCCAAGAAAGGGGCGAAGCATAGAAAGAAGATAGTTCAAGCATCCCTCCTCCAAAATAAATTACATATTTTATAGAAATCGGTAGTAAATTTATAGCGTATCATCACTAAATAATTATTAATCATTCTAATAATATGGCGACTTGGCAAATTATAGATGTCTCTGTGGCAGAGGATTTTTTCTTCTTTTTTTCTCTCTCTGTTCCCGACGGTGTGCAGTGTTTTTTTCAGGTCCTGCTCGATTCTGTCTTTACACAAAATTCTCTTTTTTTTTTCTTACACTATTTACTAAAAAACAAGTAGATAGAAGGGAACAGACCAAAATGCAAATTACCAATTGGAATACAAAATTGGAGACTATTCACACTATTTAGAATCGGATTATTTTCCCCATCTTTGTTATCCCAGTGTATAGGCCGTTGTGCCCTCCGACCTTCCTCAGGTTTATATTGATCTGTGTGCCCTACAAGGAATTACGAACTAAACCGGAGGTGACTCATTTACACATAAAGTCACAAAGACTATAAATAGCTACAGTTATTACCCATGAGGCACTTGAATGCATACTACTTGCCGTGAATCAGTAACACTATACTAAAGAGGGAAAGAAAAAAAAAGGAAATGTAGGAAAAGAAAGAAAAAGCTAATGAATGCGAAAGTGTCACAGAAACGAACTGGACAGTGAAATCGAGAATATAGACGCTGAAGCCAGAGTATGAATTTCGATACCATTTCTGAAGGCCCAAATGATATTTTTCCTCACACCATTTCTCAGTTAGGAAGACATAGTATAGCTGAAAAAAAAACTTATTTTAATCTGTTCTCTTTCTAGATGAATAACTCGAAGGGTTATTCAATGATTCTTACGATTAATGGTATCAGGATGGCTAAACGTCTTATCTGAAAACCTAGAAAAAAGACATTCAATTAATTGTGGTGGTTTTTGAGATATTAGACATTTTGTGGGCTGGACAATTATGCTGTTACACGATTTAGACAATTTTGCTGTTACACCTGGTACATTAATTATAGAAGTAATCAACACACTAAAAAGACAAGTGTTGATAATAATTGTTTAGTATCGCTTAGATGAACCAGGACACTCATTGTAGGAACGCTCCTTTGAAAAAAAACAAAAAACAATAAGATCAAGTTCTCCCCTATCCAGACAATCTCTTAGGGAGAAGGAGGAAAATATCATGCTCATAGAGGCAGTACCAATATTACAACACAAGTACTTTCGAAATTCCACGCAGTGTCAACAGTCAGTGTTTCGACATATCGAATATATTACAGGCCTCTTGAATTCTACCCGCTGCTTGGTTATTCAATGGACCTATTCGCGATAGGCTGCAACTAAGATAAAGTCATCGATAACGCCTATACGTTTATTATATAGGAACGTTTGGCTCCATGTAATGCTTTTTCCCGGTGCAGGCCCATACATCACTACAGTTTTCTTGAGACTAATACTAAGTCCAAGAGAGGTACAAGAACTTATGAAAGGGTACATTTGGCGTTGAATATCATCCAGATATCTGCATAAAGATTCCGCATCAGTTAATACCATCATCGTGATTACGATCATATCACGTTGACACACTAGTTCCCGTACGATAATGAAGTCAAGAAAAATCGAGACCGGTCAGCACCTAAATAGGTAAATTAGTTGGGAATACCAGGTGCTGTAAGTTTGTGCGGGTGGTGTAATGGAAAATGGCTCGGAATTGTCATTCGGAGAGACGAGTTACAATTTCACTTAGGCTCTTTATATTCCGTTACGAGGAAATACCCTTGGGAAAGGTATGCATCCTTCTCTTCTCCTCCCAGGTATGGATTAAATAGCAGGGCATACTGGATTTATAGCCTTGGTTGTGAACCAGTCTACCGCATAAAGCAACGTCAGCCGACTGCATGGATTATTTTGACAAGTCAGTCATGAATTGAAAAGAGACATAATCACCCAAGCATGCATCACGAATGGAAGGAAGGATTGCTGCATTCACTTTCACACAGTGATCCATCTCTTCGCACTTCCCAGATATGGGTTAATTAGTAAGACTTGTACTTTCCCCACCCAAAAGAATTATTGCAATCTAAAAATATTTTCCGGCTTTAAATAACCTGCAAAGGGTTGATAAGCCGTAGAAAATGAATAAATCAATAAAAACCATCATCGTGGGCGAAAATTTCTCTGATATTAAATACATTTCCAGAGGTGCAATAGTGAATATATACGCCACCATCACAGTCGTTGAATCGCATGTAACATGCAACAAAGAGAAAGTAAGCAGGAATATCTAATTGCTTCATTCAATTCTTTAATTTAATTGGTCCAAACAGCTTACCACCAAAATTTACCCACGCTTTCAAGTCACCAACGAAACATGTTGATAATTTTTTGTCTGGTAACCAGGCTTTCTTAATTATTCTCACATGCCCCACTCTATTCCTTATCTACATAAATGACCTTCCTGACACCATAAATTCCCAAGTTGGCATCTACGCGGATGACACCACAATTTATTCCTGTCTCAAAAACAAATCTAGTCTCACTGACAAAACTCACCTGGCCGTGCGTCTCGAAAAGGACCTCCAATCGATTGCAAACTGGGGCGAGAATTGGCTGGTCAACTTCAACGCTTCGAAGACAAAACTGCTCTCTGTTAATCACCACAGAGAGCCTCCCCTTCCCTCCATTAAAATGTCTGACGCTCAAATTCTCGAGAGCAACTCTCACGGCTTCTCGGTCTCACGTTGACTGTTGACCCGAGATGGAACAAATACATCGAGTCAATTGCCTCGTCCACCGCAAGGAAAGTTGGCTCCCCGAGCCGCGCTAGGAAGTTTTTTCTCCACGGAGTCGATCCTCCAGATCTACAAATCAACAATTCGCCCTTGCATGGAGTATTGCTGCCATATATGGTCTGGTGCCCTTCTGTTTGCCTCGGGGTTCTTGATAGGCTCCAGAGGCCGGATATGCAATGTAGTTGGCCCTGCTCTGGCGTCTCGTCTACAGTCACTTTCTCACAGACGCGCTGTCGCCTCCTTCTGTCTGTTCTACAAATACTTTTCATGGAAATTGCTCCGAGGAGCTGCATTCGCTGGTTCCCAGACGTCATGAGTTCAAAGCGCCATACGAGGCTGACATCCTGCTCTCACCCCTTCACTGTCGAAACTCCTAAATGTAGCCGTCTCTTCTACTTCCAATAGTTTCATGTCTCGCACCTCTCGCCTGTGGAACTCCCTTCCCTATTCCTGTTTCCCTGTGAGCTATAATCTCCAGTTATTCAAGTGTAATGTCAATCAACATCTCCAGTTGCCTTGATCTATCCACTACCCTCATCCTTTCTTCTGTCACTCCTATCTGATATTGCTCTAAATTTTCTGTAACCCCTTGCGTCCTAGTGGCTTCCCGCCTTGCTTGGGGTGAAATGCTTGAAAAAAAAAAAAAAAAAAAGAGCATACCTATTGATTGCATCAAATACATTTGTCAAATCAACAAATGGTTCGACCTTCATCATCAAGACTCGTATCCCCACTGCGGAACTTCAGCAACCAGCACCGTACTGTTCGATCACAAGTTGACCCTCACCCAATTTTTTGTTACTTTTGACAGCAGATTGTGAAGCTTTATAACCAAGATTAAACTTATGCAAAAGAGTAAACGCATCTCTTGTTTTTCATGTTCATGGTGAGAGGTATAGAATATTTTCAGTTAAATTCTTAAAGATATTGATATAAAATTAACAAAGAGAACATTTTAATCATTATGAATAATATAGTTTTGTGCAACTACTAAATTTAAAATCAATTAAATTTTATTTAAACACAAAAGATTAATTCTAAAATCGGACATTATTTTTCCGAAAAACCTAATAAATTATATTCTGAAAGAGAATTCTCTAAAATTAACAAAATGGACACTTTAATCATTAACAATTAGTATTATATTAGAACACAATTAAAGGGTTTATTCTAAAATCGAACATTATTCTTCGAACAGCCTAATAAATAAATAATTTTTGCTATTGTACATTTAAAGTGAAATCAAATGCATAAATTTAAAAAAAAGTTAATTATAACCGGACCGAAAAAATCCGTCATATTAAATTAATCAGTCACTCTTTCTTATTTTAATTTGAATTCGGCCTGGATATGACTCTATACTACACTTCGCAGAAAGGCCTCGGGTCGGGAGTTTCGAGGTTTTCAGGAGTGTAGAACCACCTCTTAAGTGTCGTTGTTCCCAGGTCAACCCTGACTCGGGGTGGTGGCACCTGTTAGGATCCCAGCTATGAACAAATAGTGAACCTACAAACAAAAATTAACAAAATATTTTATGGTAAAACTACCAACAATACAACAGGTACCTCTACATTTTCGCTAAAAAAGAGCATAGCATTCTGAAAAAGGCGCCAAACTTGATGAAAACAAAGTTTTATAGTCGAAATGTTTGTTATTATTAAAAGAAAAGACCAAAATATTTTTTGATTATTTTATTCAATTTTATAATCCTTTTTAGCACTTTTGGAATTTTTATTAAAAATCTTGATTTTTTGTGTCAGCGGCTGGGCCAAAGATTTGGATCGGGATTTTTAGCGTCTTTTTGCGGTAAAATCATTGTTTTGGAAATTCTTGCAAAAATCAAATAAATGTCAGATTTTAATGAAATCTTCAGGACTTATTCACAAACGAATGAAATTAATTGGGAAATACTTTTTTAAAAAAAGTCTTGGTAATTTTTTTTATATTTCATACCCCCACTTACTTAATTTTATGAAATTTCGAGAAATTAAATGTTGATCCAAATATTTGAGGTTGATATACCCCCAAGGAAATTCAAAGAACCAAACGACTAGCATGAAAGAACTCTTTCATGATATTAGTCGATATAATATCCTACAATCTCTTAAAGAAATCAAACTGCATTCGAAAATATAACTTCAACAAAACTACAGCATAAAACACACATATCATCGCCTCCGGTAATCATGTCCAGACAAAAATGTATATGCACAAAATCATCTACCATGTGTTCAATTGTGAACGCAGAATAACTATTGTGACCAAGTAATTTGTTAAGAAATAACAAAACAAGAGATTGGAGATAAATAGCGTCTTGAACAGTAAATACAACAGAAGTGTGCTAAAAGACTTGGGAGTGTGTGTCGGTTGACCAGCGTTCAGTTTATATCACCGTTATATTCAGTGACCCCCCTCCACGAGGGCACATGTGGCACAAGGCCGAGTTTAACGTGGTTTCATCTGATCCCGTAGACTCGGCCAAAAAATACCCGTAGAACCCACATAAACGGGTTCGGGTCTGTCTACCTCCCCAAACGAGACTCTGCCCTCCGACACAGCCCCATCCGGGTTCCTCTCTGCCAAAAGCAGAGAGTTCGACAGGAGCTGCGAACAGCCTCAGTAGAACAGTCTATATCACCGTTAATATTTAACAGATTCCCCCCACGAGGGATATATGTGGCACAAGGCCGAGTTTAACGTGGTTTCATCCGATCCTGTAAGCTCGGCCAAAAATTACCCGTAGAACCCACATAAACGGGTTTGTCTACCGCCCCGGACGAAACTCTGCTCTCCGGCACAACCTCGTCTGGGTACCTCTCTGCCAAAAGCAGAGTGTTCGACAGATGCTGCGAACAGTCACAGCCTCGGAGGAATAGTCTATATCACCGTTATATTTAAAGCATCCCCACCCAGTGGGTCGTATATAACACAAGGCCGAGTTTATCGTGGGTCCTACGAGGCTCGGCCAAAAATATTCCCTTAGAAGCCATATAAACGGGCTCATGGCCTGTCCACCTCTCCGGACGAAACTTTGCCCTTCGGTAAAGCCTCGCCCGAGTTCCGCTCTGCTCGAGGCAGAGAGTTTGACAGTAATTAAAAGTTTGGCACCGATCCCCTTAAGTCGTACTTTTCCTATTACTTTATAGTAAGTGGAAGAGTCCATAATAGATTCATTAGTGGGAAGACGCTACAACAATAACATATATCGTTTTTATTACTCCAAGGCTCCCAAGAAATTTTATTTCGATATTTAATCCCATAAGTTGTTAATATGCCGTTAAACAAATAACTCAACCAATTGTATCAGGCAGAAAAGAGATCAAATATAATTTACCATATAGCAAAAGAGGTCTCTAGTCAAAAGATGTCTTCTATTCAAAAAGTTCACAGAGTTCAACGCTTGGAATGTTTTTATTTGATTTTTTGATTATGCATATGGAACTCTGAAGCATATATTCGCTTGGTCCTGTGGCGGGCAATTATTTCAACGAAGTAAATGCAATTGCTTCGAACGATAAATGAAATGTGTTAATGAAAAGAAGCATCTCAATTTTCGGAAGATGAAGAGAATTAGCTTCCGAGATAAGAGTATGCACTATGAAACCTTAAATAAGTCTCCAGTGCTGGCTTAATGAGTGCGTTAATCAAATTGAAACATTGCCGAGCGTGAAATTGTATGAAAATAAATCTTAGGAAAAAAAGATTCTTTTTGCTTTCCTGTCACTTGATTGGGTGAAATGGAACTGAGACGGATATACCTGATCGCTCAAATACTTTCTATCCAGTTTTTGTTTTTAACTTATTTCCATGTAGAGAATTCTTCTGAAATTTCCGACAGAAAATATCTCTTTAACGTTCAAGTATTTTACCTAGAATTTACGTTCGTTCTTTGTTTCTTTTCTATTTTGTTTTAGATTTCTGTTTTACTGAATTCCACAACGAATATTTATTTGACTTTTTGCAGTTCATCATTTAGACACGATTCCTTCACTTTTCTTTTGCAGATATTTTAGGAGATTTCTTTTTTTATTCGGTCCGCAATTAACACCAGCATATTTAGCTTGATTGATTTGATTTCCTAATTACAGCAGATGTTGGATTCCATTAAGCGTCGTCTTCGTTGCAGAACATCTACGAAACGACGAACGTGTTTTTTGAAACCAGGACAGTTCTTCTGCTTAGGCTTTGATTGTATGATATTATCGTGTATTTTTTTTTATTTTCTTCATATTTCAAAAGATGTTCTATGCTTTTTAGCTTCATTGGTTTAGTTTTTAAATTATAATAGATGTTGTATCCCATAAAGCCTCGTTTTCGTTGCTGTACGAAACGGCTCGAAGTTCTTCTGCTTGGGCTGTGATTGGATGGTATTCGTGTTTTTTTTGTTTGTTTTTTTTTTCTCCACATTTCAACACTTGTTTTATGATGTTTAGCTTCACTGGTTTATTTACGTTATTTACATTGTTTGAACTGCTGTCTTTATTGCCGTATCCACGACGTTTCGGCCGTTGTACGCTCTGGCCTTCTTCCGCATCTGTCTATATTTCTGAGATGAGGTATTGTAATTATTTACATTATTTACATTGTTTGGGCAGTTGTCTTCATCTTTGTTGCCATATTCACGACGTTTCAGCCGTTGTAAGCTCCTGCCTTCTTCAGGATCTGTCTATATTACTGAGATGAAGTATTGTAATTATTTAGATTATTTACATTTTTCGGACTGTTGTCCTCATCTTCATTGCCATATTCACGACGTTTTGGCTGTTGTACGCTCCGACCTTCTTCTTTGACCCAAAGACTTGTGAGTTCAATACCTGGCTACTGCAGTGATGAACAAAAACTTGGCGAGTTAAGTCAAATGGAGATAACTGAGACATCCGAAAGAGATATGGCCCGTGGAACTGGAACAATCTATCCCGATGGACGAAATAAAGGGTTCACTTCAAACATCCATAACCTGAAGAAGGCCGGAGCGTCCAACAACAGAAACGTCGTGAATAAGGCAATAAAGATGAAAGACAACAGTACGAACAATGTAAATAATTAAAATATTACTTCCCAGAAATATAGGCAGATATTCACTGGTTTAGTCTTTAAATTACAATAAATTTTGGTTTCCATGGGTTTTTTTCTATTCTGGATCACACACACACACACACACACACACACACACACACATATATATATATATATATATATATATATATATATATATATATATATATACAAGTATATACTTGGTGTATACGGAATGAATTCCAATAACCAACAATTACTATTCTTAAAAGAGTTCTCAATACAAAGTAGAGCAGATATTATTGTTTATTTAAAAAAATTTATAACATAGATATGTTATAAAATCACTACAAAAATAGCCATTTTGTTTCGTGTATTAACGATCCGTCTCGTTGTTACAAAAGCTAGAAAAGCTAGCTTTTGTAACAACGTTTTCCCCTTGAAAAGGATCTTTAATTAATTTGAAACTTTTAAAACCATTCATTTTACATTCAACATCATCACTTGATAAGACACCAGGGCTGTTGAAACAAAATGGCTATTTTTGTAGTGATTTTATAACATATCTATGTTATAAATTTTTTTAAATAAATAATAATATCTGCTCTACTTTGTATTGAGCACTCTTATAATTTTTTTTAAATAATTATATATATATATATATATATATATATATATATATATATATAGTACAGGTAATAGATCTGTTGGTATATAACCCAGGTGGATCCTGTTAATATCAAATATTAAAAGTGATCCACAAAGAGAGCCCAATGTATTTATTATAACAGACCATATATATTACAGAGCCAAAATCCCAAATTAAATCATGTGAGTATAGCCTGGTCCAGGGCTGAAGAAGACTAGCGTTATGTTGCGCCAGTTTAAATTAGGCTATGCCCACATGAGGTAATTATGAATTTTTGGCTGTAAAATATATATAATATTCCACCTCGACGATGGTAGATTAAAGGCCTTTTCCTAAATATTTAAAATGGAACTGCGTATAAAATAATACTACAGAAATAGATTTATTTTTATTTATTTTTTTACTATCAGCGAAACACAAGTCTCGAGAGACTATCAAAGTAGAGGATTACTGATAAAATGGTTATTATGAATCGTGTGATATGAGTGTGAGTGAAAAGGGGAGGTGCTACGTAGTGAAAATTATAACAATAATAAGGATAGATAAAGAACTGAAAGGGTTAAGATTGTATATTGTAGACTGATTGCCAACCAAGGCTCTAGGACCCAGTCTGTGCTGCTATTTAACCTATAGGTGAGTAGAGTCGATTTAATAACTTTCGCAAGGGTATTTCCGCATAAGTTAACTCGTCTAGAATTCTCTCTGATTTCTCATTCTGAGCCGTTACCCATTGTCCCACCCACACAGCTAAACTTACAGCACTTACTATTCCTAAACGCTTACCCTAGATACTAGCCAGGCTTGACGTTGCTTAACTTCGGTGTTGGAGCGATGTTTAAACGCGGTATGTCCGTACGATGAATGCAGCAACAACAACAAAAAGAAAATGAGCGTTTATTGGGTTTTAACCTTCGTGCCTGAAAAGAAATGTTGCAATAGAGGAGAGCCACTGTTTGACGACAAAGAGATAGCATCTCTAAAATTGAGGCACTGCTAACTTTACTCGGAAGAGCGGCCGCTAATTGTAACATGTTATGATTACCGAAATTAGCCATTCAAAATTTTGTTCGGTAATTTTTTTTTTAAACCTTTATGCCCGCAAAAATCTCCGGTTTGTCAAAAAGACAATTATTCCCTTCACACCGCTATTACTGTACACACTTTTTACTCCCTCGGCATTAGTATTTTAATAAAGCGCAATCATGTGAATTTATACATTTTCTTCATTTTTGAGAACTGACAACAAAGATGTTAAACATTATTTATTTATTAGATTGCTTATTTATAAGAATAATTTTATATTTACAAGATTATAAAATCTACGCTTATTCTGTCATTTCTGTCAATTTACAAAAGTTCCAATCAATCATCTTGGATCGATTTAGAATGCTACAGCTTGGCGTAAAATTATGCCTATGTCCTTTTGCTTTTTTTAAAAGTTTTTTTCTTTTTTTTTAAGTTACTTCAGTCGTATATCATAATAATCTTTTTACTTTTTGGCAACGTTTATTCAGAATTCGATAAGTATTTGCCTGACACATTTTGTTGCATTTATTCAAACAAATGAAGAAAAATTGGTCGATTTGTCAGGCGGCTTTTGCCTTTGTATCGTCTACGTCGATATAATCAAATTTAATGTCAATAGATTATATTAAGAATTTGTCGCAAAAGCCAAAATTATAGCCTGTTTAACTTTATCATTAACCGTCACTCAGATAATGAATGAAAGATCGATGCCGAAGACATCGGAAATTCTTTGGTACCAAAAGAAAACAATTAAAATCTATTATAAATACAGTCCTTTACGTTGCTTGGAACCCGATTTTCTCGTATTCAGATTCAAACTACTTCCTTGCATCGTTTGCCAATAAAGCTTCAAAAAGTTCTTTAGATACAATAGGTCTGTTCAAAATATTTTACAGCCGATACACGCGTGACCTTGAAAGGTAAAATGCAGAAGACATTGTTTTCGGTTAACGCCCGCCTAAAAAGAAATCCATTGAAAACAAATAAAAGAATGCTGGATTTCGATGTTAAATCCTACTTTTTATATGGCAGTGAAGAGGAAACTGGTACCATCAGAAATATAGTTCTACAGAAGGATACTGAGAATTACCTGGACTGTGCAAGTAAGCAACATGGAAGTCTTAAAGAAAATTGCAACAGAAAAACAGTTCTACTCACAATTAGAAAGAAAAAGCTGACTTTCCAATGAGGAAAGAGGGCTTGGAAAACTTAACCCTCACAGGGCATATCAAGAGAAAGGTGAATGCCGAGGGTTACATACCTGACGAGCCTGTGTGAATGGATGCCAGAAAAAGGTTGGGAATCATGGCAGAGAAAGAAAAACAGCTGGGATAGGAGGTTGTGGAGAGCTATGATCGGAAGGAACACGGCATATAGAAGAAAATCCCATAATATTTATATCTTTATTTATAATTTTACCGCAATATATATATATATATATATATATTTCAAATATATATTATTTATATATATATATATATATATATATATATATATATATATATATATGCTTTTATATATTGTTTGCAGTAATATATATATATATATATGCAAACAATATTTAGAAACTTCCATATAGAAGCAAGGGGTTACTGGGAATGAAAGACAGTGAGGAGACCTTATAACAAGGGACAAGAAACTCAATCCTAAACAGGAAACAAGGGATAAACATCTTCTCATGACAAAAGATGAATAAGAACCTACCTAACATCTACCGTATATCCTCGCGTATCATGCGATTTTTGAAGACCTAATTCTGAAGCTAATTTTAAGAGGATCGCAACATATACGAGATATAAGATTAGCGTATGTACCGCTAGCTCGTATGCTAAAAATGATCTTATTTATTATGCGACCCCCTAAAAATTAGCTTCGAAATAAAGTCTTCAAAAGTCGCATGGTATGCGAGTATATACTCTAGTTATCTCAAAGAGCAGAGAATACGAAATCACAAAAGAGGGATGCCAGAGGAAACTGTGTTGAAGGCAGACACAGAAGGAAAACAAAATAAAAACTCCCAGAAGCAAATAAAAGCGAGAAGAAAAGTGTATCGTCGTCAACAAGAGAAGCAACCAAAGTTGTGAGCTTCGAACTAGAGACATCAGAATTAAGTAAAGGCAATTTTCAAATTACGCGGTAAAAGCAACAGAGAGGCGCTGATATGTGACGCTACGCTTGCGCATAGGATGACGGGTAGCTAACCCTTTGCGCAGCAATGCATCCTTTAATCGAGTCGTAGAGAGCTACTAGGTCAGACGTATGAACGCTTCACTCTAGACTGCAGCATCTTGGAACAACGCGCTATGGTTCGCTTTCTGTGGGAGTCAAACCACCGGGAATACATCGCCGAATGCTGGTGCCCTATGGAGCACGTACCATGAATCAACGGAAGATGTATAGGTAAGGTGAACACTTTACTGATTGAATGATTTGTTTTTTACGGCTTATCAACCTTTTGCAAGTCATTTAAAGCCATAACAATTTTTTAGATTGTAAGAATTTTTTGAAAATAAAATACCGATTTTTACTGATATAAGTCCTACTACTTAACCTATAACTCACATCTACTTGCGCTTATGTGACTAAATGTATCTAATCGGAATTGGAACTCGGTTCTCTGGTTCTCAATTCCGAGCCGTTTTTCCATTACACCACCGCACATACAAGCAAACGGCACTTGGTTTTCCTGAGCGGTTACTCATCTAGGTACTGGCCAGGTTTGGCGTTGCTCTAAAACAGGAAGAACCAGTGTAATGGACGAAAGCTGACCTTCTCACCCATCAATATCGCGTACCGATGTCTTGATCACGGAAACGGACGAATCAGGTTAGCACAGGTGGTGGCAATCGTGGGCATTAGCGACGCCTTTAGCATTTTATTTACCATTGTATCTGGGTAGTGTAATAGCAGGCGACGGAAAGTGGGAATCGAAGTTCCGAAAGTCCATCAGAATAATGAAAGAGACCTTCCGGATTCTTTGTTTATACGTTTTATCATGTATCCCTCATCGCAGCGTCTTCTTGTTGAAAAGCAATATGGCTTTCGCTTCTTCCCCAGCTATGGGTAAATAGAAGGACAGACCGGGTTCTATAGCCTTGGATGGCAAATGATCTACCGCAAAAAGAAATTTCAACCTACTGCAGGAAAAAATCTGCCTCGTTAGCCATGTATCGAAAGATACATGATCGTCTAAGCGTGTATCACGCATGGCACATAACTGACTGACTTTTCTAGGTCAACTGCTGATGTATTAACGATTATCAAACTTTAGATAAGAAGACATTTGACAAGGTTTGGCTTACGAGTTTTCTTCACAAGTTGAAAGTTTACGGTATTTCTGGATGAATGTTTGAACTGATTCAGACTTTTCAAATCGAGAAATGAAAGTTATCTTGAATGGCCACTCTTCTAGATCTTTTTGTATTAATGCAGGTGTTCCCCAGATCTCTATTCTTGAACCTACGTTGTTTCAAATTTTCCTACATGACCTTCTGGATATCATCACTTCTCAACTCGGCAGCAATGCTGTTGATGCATCTATTTACCTTTGTCTTAATAGTAAGTCTGATCGGTTCGATAAGGTCAGATTGACTGCTAATACAAACTGCTTTTAAATGGGACAAGGGTTTGGCTTACGAGTCTTCTTCATTGTGAGTTGTGGCTTTAACGCCTCAAAAACGAATCGTCTGGGAGAACTCTTTTTTTACTTCCATTAGCAATGCTGATGCTAACCTCCAGGTGTAATGTTTTTAGCTGTCATGAAATGAGAATAATCATTTGCTAAGTCTGCAGCAAAGAAAGTTGATGCAATATGCCGTGCTAAACATTTTTTCGCCAGACTTTATCTTGCATATTTATAAGTCTGCCATTCGAACTTGCTTTGAATGTTGCTTTAAAATCTAAAGTAGAATATGTTATGTCATAAGCCCTGACCTGGCATCTCTGCTTCAGTCATTTTCCCACCGCCGTAATATATCTTCCCTTTGCCTTTTCTATAAATACTTTCATGGTCATTGTTCTGCTGAATTTTTCTCTTTGGTACCTAGACTTTATGAAATTAAGCGCAGTACTAGATTGGCGGTAAGGTCTCATAATTTTTCAGATGAAACGGCTAGATGTAACCGTAGGTTCTATGATAGCAGTTCCTTTTCTCGCACTTCTCACTCGTTGAATTCTCTTCTGGCTTCTTCTTTCCAAGTCAACTTTGATATTCCAAGAATTAAGTGCATTGTCAATATTCATCTGCATTGTTCTTAATTCTTGTTCGCTTATTATTCTCTTTCTTAAAGCTCTGTAAAGACTTGCGCCTTGCATGTGGTGAAATGATTATATATATATATATATATATATATATTGAGTTGGTGCATAATTATCAGCCGTTTTTTAAACAAGATTTACTATGAAAAAAGAAACATTGCAATTCAACAATATCATTTTTTAAATGATTATTCCAGACGTAATGATTATCGACACGGATTTTATAACCTGAAAATAAATAAAACAACAATTTTATTAACAAATATGTCTCCTACAAAAAATGCCTGATAATTAAGCACCAACCCAATATATATATATATATATATATATATATATATATATATATATATATATATATATAATATTATAAATTAGCTGATTTAAAATATGGTTTTTCGCTACACAGTAATAACCATGTTTCAAAAATAGAAGCTAAAAACTTTAAATTTAATTATATAATTAAATTAAAAACATTAGTTCCGTTTCATCTTCAAGCGAATATTGGAATAACTTATTTTTAAATTTACTGAGTTTTAAACGCACATATAAATTCATAATTTACGGTTTCCAAGGATACAGAGAAATCCAATCATTCAGACAGGGGCGATAGCGTGTTCATTTTTATTAACTAATGTTGTGTCAATTATGAGTTACGTTCGAAGAAGTGGTTAAGTTTAGGGAGGGTAGGGGTGTATTTTTCAACGAATTCTCTGTAAATTTACACTGAGCACCGTTTTGTAAAAATAAAAATAAAAAATATCAATAAGAACACCGGATTATATATCTTACTGTTCTTTCACTCTCTCTCTCTCTCTCTCTCTCTCTCTCTCTCTCTTTATATATATATATATATATATCGACTATATATATTATATATCAAATCTCTTTTAACTTAACGTTAAACAAACACTAATCAACAACGGTTTCCCTAACTACCTTATAGACCAACAAATTAGACTATTCCTCCCCAAAGCAAGTAATAACGATAGCGAACACACAACTAAAAATCACATACACATTTATTACAAAAACCAAATGCATATTAATTACAAGCAAGATGAATCTGCTCTAAGACATATTATAAAGAAATATACTACTCCTATTGATCCGAATAAAAAAGTCAAACTTATTATCTATTATAAAAAATTTAAGCCAGCCAACCATATCCTCAAAAATAACAACACACCAGCTAAGTCAAAATTCCAAAGAACGAACATTATCTATGAGTTCAAATGCCCTTTAAGGAACTGCGTTCCTCACCAAACCGGACTCATCAATAATTACATCGGTTACACAACCACATGCTTATCCAGACGGCTTACGTTACACCTATCTGATCACAGCTCCATCAGAAACCATTTAAACACACACTCAGATTTGCCCGACACCATTAAGAACATACTAGTAGAAAACACAAATATATTAACTGCATCCACTTGCAAAAGAAAGACTAAAAATAATGGAAGCTTTAATAATAAAAAAGAAAAAGCCAACTCTTAACAATATTAACTACGAACAAAGCCACAATGTGCTAACGGTATTCGGAAATTAAAAACATCCCTACCACACACTAAGACATACACAAAACGCACACACTCAATTAAGCTGAAAAATCGAATCGTCCTTGATAATGGCTAAAGGAATAGCCGAAAGCTGGCGGAAATATAAAACATTTGGACAGTTCTTACACACCCTTTGTCCAGAAATGAAAGCTCTTGTCAGAACACAAGAAAAATTAAATAAAAATCTTAACCGTAGTACCTTGTCTGTCATTTTTAATGAAACATGCATAAAGGAAGGATTGCTGCCTAAATATATATATATATATATATATATATATATATATATATATATATTCGTTAAAAACTATGTTTTACCATATATGATGGACTCATAACAGAAAATCGGAAATGACTACCTACTCCAATGACTAACAAATATACATAATCCATCTACTATAAAACCCACATGAATGTATCTATCTATATATAAAATTATGTGAATCTTTTTGTCTATCCATAAGTCACACTCTCTATAATAATCATGCTTTGACCGATCAAAAACAAATTTTTGGAGATGTGCAAATAGCTAATGGGAACAATGAAACCGCTGGTTTTATTAAGGTGCGTAACTTAGTATAATAAATTTTCCTTAATTTTTTGGAAAAATAAAAAAAAGTTATTATTTAACATGCAAAATACTCCCGCTATTTTAGAAACAATTTAATGATTAAAATAACAAATATTGATTTAATAAAAATACAATATTGTTTTTTGCATATCTTTTTAAGATTTTATGTATACAAGAATCCAGTTTTCAATTCGCCCTTCGTTTGCGAGAACTATAAATATATCACAAGGTCAAATGATTCAAAAGTTGGAACTTGACTACGCACGGCCTGTTGTATGCTGCATGCTCAAGAGTAAGAAATCCTAAGAATTTATTATTCGCTGTTAAAAAGGAAAAAGAGAAATTTTCTTAAAAACTTTGTTTGCCATGATCTCCTATAAACTTCAGAGAAATTAAAGAAATGATTAAAGCGCAAAAAAGGGTTTTGCCTAAGTATTTTTCCAAACAAAAATGCTTATTCAAATTTCATCGATTAGTTTGCGAAAATGGACGAAGCGTAGAGTTTGTAAATCTGGACAAAAAATGTTAGTGATAACTTCAACAATACTAAATCCTATGAGGATTTCAACGCGAGTCAGCGGGTTGCAAAAGAATTCTCGTAAATAAAAATTACTCGGAAGTAATTGACAATAAATAAATTGATGTGAAATCAATATATAACCCAATGCAATTGCCATAAAAAATTGCCTTCCGGATTACAGTTCTAATCAATAACCTTTACAATAATTAAAACGACCAGTTGAACTGCTAACCAAACGATATGGCCTGAAAATACCGTTCAACAATGAAACTGACTGTCGCTATTCAGTTTTAAACTCTGTGATTCTACTGCTTATATATATAATTAAAATATAGTTTTAAATTATGATACTCAATATCAGGCATGCAGCGTATGTAAATATGAAAGTGAACACTGAGATCAATACCGTTACAAAAGTTTTCTTAAACAACACTGACAATGTCTGATCATTTTTTTTAGGTTTCGAAACTTTTGACTAATTTATTTTTTGTCAGAATTGAAATTATTAAACTATCCGAAGATCATTTTTAACAATTGTTGCCGTTTAAATGTACCTCATGTATATATATATACATATATATATATATATATATATATATATATATATATATATATATATATATATATATTCAAACATATCTGCTCTGAATTTTACATTGAGCTCTCTGGATATCATCCTCCTCGGGTCTACCCATATAGATTACCTAAGTTTGCATAAACTATATATATATATATATATATATATATGTGTGTGTGTGTGTGTGTGTGTGTGTGTGTGTGTGTGTGTAAGTAAAAAATATATAGAAAATAGGAAATAACTCGTTAGGTAAATAATGCAAACTTCTTTAGTATTTTTGTTATTATTTTTAAAAAATAGTGCTCGATACAAAAGTAGAATTATTTATTTAAAAATATGATTCCAACACGCTACATAAGAGTTCTCATGTTCAAAACAAAACATGAGAACTCTTATGTTGAATCATATTTTAAATAAATAATTTTTAAATAAATATATATATATATATATATATATATATATATATATATATATATATATATACTTTATTCTAGGATATTACATTGAACACATGTCAAAATCGCTACTCAATTGCAGTTGGGTTTCTATGTGCAAACAATGCAACTCATCAGACGATTGTAAATTACTTTCGAGTGAATAGCTTCTTTAAGAAACCTTATCTTTCTGTTGGTATTAATTTAGACTTAATATCATTTTGTCATTAATCTCCTGGTAGTTTTTGTAACATCTTGTACGGATGTATTGGTATTTGGTTGGTATGTTGCCATTTTGCATTGATTAGTTCTTGTTATTAACACCTTATATAAAGAATATTTAGTCAACAGTTGCATATTAATTTATCAAGTCAATCTATAGATTTAAATTATTTACTGGATTCTTAAAGGTGCAATTTATTTATCAACTATAAAAATGGTTCTTATGTAGTAAACTCAGAAAGCATATAACTTGTCTACGATTTTGTTATATTACCATTTAATTTTACTTTGGAAATGGCATCGTCTAAATGTACAATATGTATCGATCCACATCCGTTCCTGTTTAATGTCTTTTGCTGTCAGTGATTTCAAACCTACGGCCTATTTATGGAAAATCATTTCTTAATTTTTGCTTCTTCTCTTAGTTTAAATTTAACGTGGGTCATATTTTCGTAAAAAGAGGTTGAATTTTGGTTTTAAATCGGATTGAATCATTCACTCGCGAGTAATTTACAATTGTCTGATTGTATGTGCATCGAAACCTGACTGCAATTGTGCAGCGATTTTGACATGTTTTCAATGTAATCTCCTAAAATAAAGAATATTGCATTACTTTGTATTGAGCCCTCTTTTAAATTAAACATGTTAGGAACGTTGGAATTGTACTCTATTCGTTCTCATCTTACCAATATATATATATATATATATATATCTATATATATATATATATATATATATATATATATATATATTGTTATGGGATCTTGTCCATAATAATAATAATGGACTATTCCCTTAATAAATACTGCGCCTTAGGTAAGGAGTCAGTCGTTCACCTCTGAATGACTGGTTCAACTCTCTTCCTAGGAGGAACCGAAGGAGGCTACGCCGAAGGGCGGAGTCTCCTTCGGGGAGGTTAAACCGGCCCAGAACCCGTTTATACGGGTTCAAATGGATTTTTTTTTTTTTGTTAAAAAACCGACTGATTGAATATTGTCGTCGTTCACTTTTGAACCGACTGCACGGTTAAACTCTCTTCCTACGGGCGGGAGGAACCCGAAGGAGGCTACGCCGAAGGGTGGAGTCTCCTTCGGGGAGGTAAAACCGGCCCAGAACCCGTTTATACGGGTTCAAATGGGTTATTTTTGGCCGAGCCTAATGGCTCGGGAATTCCACGTTAAAAAGGCCTTGTGCCACATGACACCCTCGTGGGGGGGTGACTGAATATTGTCAGTCGTTCAAGTTTTGAACCGACTACACGGTTGTACTCTCTTCCTACGGGCGGGAGGAACCCGAAGGAGGCTACGCCGAAGGGCGGAGTCTCCTTCGGGGAGGTAAAACCGGCCCTGAACCCGTTTATACGGGTTCAAATGGGCTATTTTTTGGCTGAGCCTAATGGCTTGGGAATTGCCCACGTTAAAAAGGCCTTGTGCCACATGACACCCTCGTGGGGGGGGTGACTGAATATTGTCAGTCGCTCAAGTCTTGAACAACAGATCGGTTGAACTCTCTGCCTTCGGGCGGAGAGGAACGCGAACGAGGCTACGCCGAGGGGCGGAGTCTCGTTCGGGGAGGTAAACCGGCCCTGAGCCCGTTTCTACGGGTTCAATGGGCATATTTTTGTGCCGAACCCACGGGCTCGGAGAACCCACAATAAATAACCGACCTTGTGTCACATGATGCCCCAGTGGGTTGGGGGTAACTGAATATCGTCAGTAGTTCGAGTCAGTAGTTCAAGTCGAGTCAGAGGCAGTCCGAAACAGAGTCACGTTCAGACAATTACTGCAAGACATTGGAATAGTGATAATGGTCGAGACTCCATTGTTCTCTCTACTAAACCTGATTGTTCATCCCAACACTTCTTCTCTGTATATATTCCTGTTTGTAATATATCTGTATTATTCCATCCCTGTGTTCGAGTTCTTCTTTATTGGTTCTACCTTGGACTATCACCAGGGTACAAGTAACCGGACCATACACACACACACACACACACACACACACACACACACACACACACACATATATATATATATATATATATATATATATATATATATACTTTTGTTTTTTCACACGTTTCTTGAATATTTTTAATACTACTGTTTCATGGGCTGATTCAACTCTGACCATAAACCTTATATATAAATATATATATATATATATATATATATATATATATATATATATATATGGGGGTGGGTACGATATATATATTGTCTAAATTACGCAAAAAGAAAAATAACACTGAAATCTTATTTTAACAGATATATTTACCAGAATTAGACAAAAATATATTGAAATGCTAAAGAGTAAATTCATTCAATAAAATCGTCATTGGCTTCAACCTTGGCATCCGGACGACTTCGAAATCTTCTGTAATTCTTGTGGGTGGTCCCCTTGTTTAAGTTGGAAAATGTTGCCTAATCCTTGTCATCGGTTCATCTTACAAAGAGTTTTGTTGGTTTTTCGCTCAAATTCGCCCCACGCATAATAATCATGGGGGTTAAAGTCTGGGGATTTAGATGGCCAAATTTAAGGTGTTATGTTGTCACAGAAATTGTCTGATAGCCATTGCTGGGTTCTCATACTTAAGTGGCATGGTGCAAAATCTTGTTGCGAGAAATAGGGTCTTCCAGCAGCCACACTCTTGACCCAGAGCAACACTACCTCCTCAAGGCACTTGACGTAAACCTCCATGTTGAGTCTGAGGCCATCACCAACAAATTCTGGAATTCTTTTCTTATCAGAATGATCAGAGTTTTCCAGATTGACATCCAAACACTCTGAAATGTTCGTATTAGGGCTTCAGCTGCAAATGCCAAGCAGTACAAGTTGCTGTTTCCAAATGTCTGGCGGAGTGAATTACGCCATGGCGCTCTTTTTCTCATAAACGGTGTCATACTATATTATGCAGTCGACAAAATCAAAAACACAACGCGTATGCGTGAAATTAAAAATATAAAATGGTGAAAATCTACCTCGTGCATTATATATATATATATATAGGTAAAATGTGAACAAATAGAGTAAATTTCCACTGTACGTAACATTTAATTTAAAAGAGGGCTCAATACAGAGTAGAGCTAAATATTATTTATTTATTTAAAGTACGCTGAAATCAAGTATAGAAAATATGATAATATTGAAAAAGGAACAGGAATTGGGAAACTTATTTGGTACACCATCCCCCATTTAAGCAATTAGTCAGTACTAACTTAGGCCAGAAATTCCTCTATTTAATTGATGAACATTTCCCTAAAAGTAACCCGCTTAGTAAAATATTTAACAGAATCACACTAAAAATAAGTTATAGCTGCACTGATAATCATGAGAAGACTATGAAGAAACATAATTATAAAATTTTAAACCAATTTAAATTAACTACGAACACGACCACAGTGTGCTGACTGTGTTCGGATTATAAAACATCCCTATAACTCTAGAAACATACACACAACACATACAATCAATTAAAAAAGCAAAAATAAAATAGACTATTTCTTTCCAAAGTAGATAATAACGAGACTGAACACAGACACAAAAACAATAGCATAAACATCTTCAAAAGCCAAATGCATGTCAGCTATAAGCAAGATGAATCTTTACTTATAAATATTATAAAGAAATACACTACCCCAGGTGACCCGAACAAAAAATTAAATTATCTACTACAAAAAATTAAAAACAGCTAACTTTATCCTCAAAAATAATAGCACAACTGCAAAATTAAAACTACAAAGAACAAACATTATTTACGAGTACAAATACCTCTTACGGAACTGTAGTCTTAATCAAGGGATGGTTTGATCGACGGGAATGCTTGTGAATAAAGTTTCAAGGTCGAGTGACGCTAAGATATCCTGGGGGGGGTTGTTGTTGTTTGTTTGTTGTTTTTTTTTTTTACTTTTTAGAATATGGAGGAATTCTTGGATGGATGTGATGCTGTAATTAGTGGGTAGGAATTGTGTTTCTGATCATAAATAATGACATTGGTCACACTCCAACATCCCTATCCAGGCGATTTAAGTTACACCTATTCGACCACAGCTCCATTAGAGCTCATTTAAACACATACACAAACCTACTTTAATCCATCCAAAACATACCAGTAAAAAAAACAAGCATAAGAACTTCATCCATAAGTAAAAAAAATATTAAAAATAATGGAGGCCTTACAAAAAAAAATAAAATGCCAACACTTAAGAATATTAACAACGAACACGGCCAAAATGTGCTGACTGTGTTCGGAAAGTAAACATCCCTATAATTCCAGATACATACAAACAGTCCATATATTCATTTAAAAATAAATTTACCCTTTATAATAGGTAAAAGAATAGCCGAAAGCGCTCGGAAATGCGGGACATTTGGACAATTTTTACACACTTTATGTCCATAAAAAAAAAACACTTGTAAGAACACAAGAAAAATTAGTAAAGAGCATAATCACAGTACCTTGTCAATCGTTTTTAATGAAACATGTATAAAAGGGTATAGCATCTTTAATATAGAACATGATGCAAGCTTTCGAGCTTTAGCTAAAGAACTTCGTCATGCTTGCAAATACAAACATGACCCGTACGGACGAGTTATAAATCTAGGTAACAGTAAATTTCCTCTTGACACATTCAAATTATTAAATAAAGGACTAAGTTTTTACTTTGGTTCCCAAGGGTTTGACAAGGACACCTTGGCATGGGATCTAAAATCCTTCTTTAGAAGAATACGCCTAAAATCCCACTACGAGGAAAATAAGCACACAAATTCCATACTCAAAGCATTAAAAGAAAAGGACTCTGCATTCACCCCACAAAAGACGGACATCACTATACGGACATTTGACATTTGTGCTCGTATAAATAACCTAAAGAAAACACCACTAAGTAAGCTGCCACATAAAAATATCACTGAATGGGAACAGGCGGCCCTAGATACGCTGACATATAGAGATGACCTAATCATTCTACAGGCTGACAAAACTGGTGCCACATTGATCTGCGGCATCAAAAAATACAGTAAAGAGGCCAACAACCAGATAACTGGCAAGGACACCCACAAAAGCCTACCCACAGATCCACTTCCTGAATAACAAAAAAAAAAAATGACCAAGCTCGCTAAACATGATACTTCAAAATAAACTAATTAACAAGGAGTATTATGCAGCACTTACATCCACAAACATTACAGCTGCCCGCTCTCTATCTCCTTCTCAAAATGCAGAAAAACAAAAACCCAGAAAGTCCAGTCATTCCATCATTTAAGTACCACACAAATAAAATATCCAAATAAATATATACAGCCCCTAACTAAGGATGTAAAATCCTACATCAGAGACACAACAGACCTATGAAACATAGTTAAACATATAGAAACAGTACTAGAAAAAGCAACTCCAGTAACCATTGACGTCAGATCTCTTTATTCCAACATCAAACACAACGAAGGATCAACCGCCCTTAGAGAAGCACTTACTAAAAAAAAAAAACAAGAACCCCTCCACCCACAGAAGTGATCCTAAAATTTAGGGAACACATCATCTCACTAATTAGTTTCGATTTCTATGCAAGACCTACCTACATGTAAAGGGATGTGTTATGGGCACCGTTGAAGCTCCATCATATGCCACAATCTTCATGGGTATGGAGACCCACATTTATTATTCTTTCACTGGTAACGACTGTATATTCTATGCAAGATATATCTTCTTTATATACACGGGTAATGGGGAAAAACTTACTGAATTCCTTCTGACCCTAAACATAGTACACGACTCCATTAAGGTCGACCACGAAAAGCCAACATGATCGCTCACATTTCTAGATACCTACATCTACATCGATACAAACAGAAAACTATATGATATGTCCCGGAAAGGGATATATTTGTTCGAAGTAGCAAAGTGGTTTTCGACTACGGTAACCGGGTAGGACAATCTAGCATGTAACCGTAATGGACTGGTCCTCGTCGTAGTGGTAGGCAATAGGCGTAGGCAATAGGAATAGCCAATAGGCGTCGTCCTGTACCTCCACATCAGTCTGTATTTATGGCTG
Organism: Acanthosepion pharaonis; assembly: GCA_903632075.3. NCBI lineage: Eukaryota > Metazoa > Mollusca > Cephalopoda > Sepiida > Sepiidae > Acanthosepion > Acanthosepion pharaonis. The sequence continues at coordinate 2,271,855 of CAHIKZ030000002.1, forward strand.
ACACCAGCCAATCATATTATCGTGAGGGGGAACCCAGGTGTATGCATATTCATTACATCACTACAAAAGGCATTACACACTGAAATAACCGACACCCACAACTATCTGTACTATTTCCACAAGAACACTTCAAAGAGAACCTTCCCTATTCACAAGCACTTAGACTCAGAAGGATATGCTCTAACAATGAAGAACTTAACAAACACACTAAAAATCTCGACCAACAATTCACAACACGTGGCTATAAACAACACCTAATCTGAGAACAGATAAATAATGCAATTTCCACACTGAGAGAAGACACCCTAAATTATAATATTAAAATTAAATCCAGACGCATCCCTCTACTAACCACTTTCAATACTACTCTACCTCCAGGTAATCAAAAGTCACTGGGAAATGCTACAAATTAAATCAGACCTAAAAACTTTGTTTGGTGAACCCGGCCTTTTAGCATATCGTAGACCAAAGAACCTTAAGGAAATCCTAAGTAGTGACCAAATTCCAGTCGATAAAATAACACGTAATAGACCAAAAATTAAAACAACAGGATTTTCCCAACCAAGTAACAACAAAAGGAGCCCATGTTGTAACCACATTAATTCGTTCACTAGCTCAGTCCCTATTACTACTTTCAAAATCTACCACAACTCTAACTGTAGAAGTCATAACATAATTTACTTATTAGAATGCACACTATACCAGAAACAATATGTGAGAAAATCTGAATGGTCCTTTCACTAGAGAATTAATAATTACCAGAATCAGATTAAATCGGCTCCGTACGAAAGATTACTACCTGTAGAACAACATTTCCGGCAAGAAAAACATGATTTTAATAGCCAGGAAAAGTTCAATGTCATATGAAAAATATGAAAAAGACCTTATGCAAATGGAATTTATAAACAGGGATCATATCATTCATATACAGGTTCGGGGTTGGTGTATCTTATTTATATTGTTTGCGAAGATGTATTCTCCCCATTTAAATCATTAACCTCTATATTTGGTTTTTTATATGAATGATTCATGAATTTATATATATATATATATATATATATATATATATATATATATATATATTAAACACATTTGTCTGCTTATTTTATCACAATCCTTTCATATTCACGAATATTTTCTCGTATATTACAATTAAATAAGGCTAGAAATGCCCAGTAACAGTGAAAAATCACTTTTATTTCCCAAGTACTTTCCATCTCTTTCTGAGATCATCATCAGGGGGGGCAACTGGTAAGGTAAAAAATATGTGTAGCTATCTGTTACTGAATTTTTCTTTTTGCGTTTAAATGCTACGGCTGACAGTTATGCTTTAGCGTTCATTAGAGTGTAAATATTTATGGAAGTTTTATTCAATCAGACATGTCTAAAAGTGAATTTTCTGCCTAGATAGATAGATAGATAGATAGATAGATAGATAGATAGATAGATGTAGTCATGATCACCGGTAGATACGATACCTCATTAGAAAATTCTCGGTATATATGACGAAGTTTGCATGATCGATCTCAAATTCGCTGCACTGATTTCCAAACTCTGCAGGGTTCAGCCATTTTAATACCCAGAATCGTTCCAGGAGTTCTCCCAGAATTACATTAGCATTTCAAGTCTGCTGGTACTCCGACAATGCATTATTAATGAGCAGACAACGATAATGTCAGTTTGGTTAAAATTATCTGGGAATATTTCTGTTTCGCTCAAGGAGAAAGCAAAGAGAAAGACAACATTATGGAACCCGGAAGCCTAAAGAGCAACAACCACTATGATGAACTGGGTCATGACTGAATCGACAGAAAGAAAATGAACTAATTATTTTAAGAAACAACATGATTGATTTATATATATATATATATATATATATATATATATATATATATATATATATATATATATATAAGATGTCTCTTGGCTGATTGATGTTATGTGCAGTACCCCGAAGACAAACATTTTTGTAATCGTTCGGTCCACTCGTCAGGAGGTATCAACAGTTTCTTTTTATTTAGGCAGCAAATGGTCTAGTAAATACTATTGAAAACTACAGTCAAAAGGTCGGACCATATTACTTGGCTGATTATTTATAATTTGGAAAAGACAATCATTAAAATTCATCGACATAAAAAGTCTATCGTTTTCAATATATATATATATATATATATATATGTGTGTGTGTGTGTGTGTGTGTGTGTGTGTGTGTGTGTGTGTGTGTGTGTGTTTGACTTTAATCTATATCCCCTGTCGGCAGTTCCTTTTTTCAAAACAATAAGGTGAAATTAGAATTTGGAAATGGAGCTTACGTCGCCAATGAAAAACAGTATAGCATGGCGGAGTGAATTGCGTCATTGTACCCAGCAGACCCTATTATACTGTCCAGTCGACAAAACCAAAAACAAACAACGCGCGTGCGCGAAATTCAAAAATAAAATGGCGATAGTTTACCCATAAAAGTGCTCAATATCGGGTATTGTGCGTATTTAAATATAAGAATAGATACTGATATAATCACCAAGCAGCGACATTTCATGTTTGAACAAAATTCCGTACAAGCATGAAAAACCGGACTGTTACCACACACACACACACACACACACACACACACTCCCACACACACACACACACACACACACACACACACATATATATATATATATATATATATATATATATATAATAAAAAGGCTTAAACACTAATATTCCATGGTCATAATTTATTCCAATGGAATCGAAAATACGATCCAATTCATCAGACCTACAAATACAAAAAAAAAACAGAAAAAACATTTCCGGGAATAAAAATAGAATTTAGAGAGAGTGTAAGTATGAGAGTGTGGCACGAATGTTAGAATTAAAGAGAGGGGTAACAGACGAGAGAAGGTGGGAGATTAAACCTTAACAGAGAGAAGTTTTAGACAGGTGAGTTGAAGAGGTTCCTCTTGGAATTTTTTATTCAAAAAATATACATGTATGTGTATGCACCTATGTATATATATTTATATATTTTGCATATGTATGTGTATATTTAACACTAATATATATATATATATATATATATATATATATATATATATATATATATATATATATATATATATATATATATCTTCAAGTATAGGATTGGTGTATACGGAATAAATTCCAATAACCAAAAAATAGTATTCTTAAAAGTGTGTTGAGTAGACCAAATAAAATGTATTCGAAAATTATAACATAAATATGTTATAATATTACTAAAATCTATATTTGCTAAATAATATTTATATATAAATCATATATATATATATATATATATATATATATTGACAGAAGATCGTGTTCAAGCATGAAACAGACAACCGTCAATCGGAGTTGAATTATGTATCCACACCATTTATTACATATACTCTATCCTGGGTATTGGAATACTTTATTTTGTAAAGTATATATATATATATATATCATTCAAAATGCATTTGTGGATTCCTCTACTGACTGATATATTGAATTATTTCGATATTCAATATACGTTCATATGAAGAGATTCATTCTCTGTGTAGAGATATCTCTGTCTGACAAATGAGCGATATACGTCATTTCATTTTTTTTCTTTTCATATCGACCAAAGTTTGTACATTCATTTTGTACAGCAATATGACAGAAACCTGATATGTCATTCTGCATTATATATGTGTTCCCTGCAGGCCACCTCATTTTTTGCTTTAATATATTTCATATTTTCCGATTACCAATATTTTCAGACATATGCAACACATACAGATGGGGTCTGTTTTAACGATGAAGAGTAAAATATATTTATTCGCAATAGACAAGCACACAGACACACACGCCTATGCACACGCGTGTAAGCGCATGTATGCAAAAATGCATTTACATATGCATATATGTTATAGAACTGGCACATTCGGAGATGCTTATTGTTGTTGATCCTATGACACAGATTGTAACGAGGTACTTTTACTTTTTTCATTTGAGACAACTTCAGACTTCAAGGGTCGATAGATAAATACTTATAATCAATTATAGATAGATATAGATAGATAGATAGATAGATAGATATAAAGTGAGTGACATAGATAGATAGATAGATAGATAGATAGATAGATAGATAGATAGTGACATAGATAGATAGATAGATAGATAGATAGATAGATAGATATAAAGAGAGTGATACAGATAGATAGATAGATAGATATATAGATATAAAGAGAGTGAGATAGATAGATAGATAGATAGATAGATAGATAGATAGATAGATAGATAGATAGATAGATGTGAATAGAATGAGAAGTGTAGATGGACAAAAATATCCGAATTGATAATGAGCAGATCGATAGCTTTGGTTAGATAGATAGATAGATAGATAGATAGATAGATAGATAGATAGATATTTAACGATAAACATTAAATCGAGAATTATGATTCATCAAAAAAAATAAAATTGCAAAACCGTGAATTTTCCACGGGCACTAATAATAATAATAATAATAATAATAATAATAATAATAATAATAATAATAATAATAATAATAATGATAATAATAACCGACTGAAGCTGCAAAATACTTAAAAAAAGAAAGCAAAGACAAATGCAACCGACCAGATGCAGAAACGATGTCAAGATAAACTGTTTAACGGTCAATACTCTGTCCGTACCAAACAAGCCCCGTACCTATCAGTGGTTACGTAGTGCAGGGTTAAAAGCTGAAACTGAAGGTTTTATTCTTGCCGTAAAAGACCAATGATTTCTAACTAAAAATTAACTAGCACACATACTGAAAAATTGTGTTAGTCCAAAAGGCAGATTTTGTGATAAATATCTAGAAACAATTGCGCGGTATTGGCACCCACTGAATATAAAACACGACACGAGAGAGTGGGTCAATATCTGCACTAGAAAATCTGAAAATTCTACTGCAAGGGAATTTCAAGAAATTGGTATGAACTCCACGTAAACTCGGTTACCGCCATAGGACCTGTAACAATTTTATTGGACTTTACAGAACAATCAAAGCTAATCGCTTAATCATCGTGATCAGAGACCACAAAAACAGAATATGCCTTGTTATTGACGTGGGTGTCCTTGCAGACTACAATGTATCTTTGAAGATCTTTAAAAAAATCTATTAAAATAGAAGGACCTTGAAATCGAAATCTGAAAAATGTAGCACATGAGGATATTAACAATTCCAGTTGTAATTAGAGCTCTTGGATTAATTGGTAAATGTTCATTGAAGGAATCCCTGGTAGTTCCTGTCTTAAAGAACTACAAAACATTGCACTCACAAGTACAGCCCACAAATTACGAAGGGCTTTATCTATGTAAAATATCAAAACTGCTCAGTGAAAAATGTCATGATGCCATTTCTGACCTTAGGTCTCTGGTCGGGACCCGGAAAGAAATGAGTATACACCAGAAATCAAAGGAAATAATAATAATAATAATAATAATAATAATAATAATAATAATAATAATAATAAATGGGGAATATGCAAGAATTTCAACTAGAGACAGTGGTAGAAAATGACAATGATAAGATATTCTGGGATTTCTCAATCCAGGCAGATCATGTCATTTGTGTAGGAAGATCTGACCTTATCGTTATAGATATGGAGAAAAGCAAGTGTCAAATTATTGATTTTGTTGTTCTATACGATACAAGAGCGGACTCCAAAGAAACTGAAAAAATAGATAATAACAGGATCTGGACTAGAAGCCGTTACTGTTGCGTGCGCTTGTAACACAATCTAGAAAAATGAAAGAGCGCTTCGGGAAAATTAGAATTGAGACTAAGATTGTAGACCTTCAGAAAACCGCCATCATTTACTCGACGAGAATTCTTCGAAAACTTCTTGAGCTGTGAGGAAAAAAAATAGTTTTCATTGACTACGTTAGTGTTTAGCATCAAAATAATAATAATAATAATAATAATAATAATGACAATGTTATTAAAGACCACAAACAAAAAAAAAGTGCCTCCTTATTGATATGGCAGTCCCTGCTGACTGCAAAGTATCTTTGAAGATATTCAAAAATCTGTCAAAATACAAGGACCTTGAAATAGAAATCTCAAAAATGTGGCACATAGGAACATCAACAATCTCTGTTGTAGTTGGGGCCCTAGGACTGGTTGGAAAAGATTCCAGTAGACTAATTGAAGGGATTCCTGGAAGTCAATGCCTCAAAGAGATACAAGTACAGCCCACACTTTACGAAGGGCTTTATCTATGTAATTTTTTTTTTTTTTTTTTTGTCAGTGGAAAGTGTCATGATGTCATTTCTAACATTAGGTCCCTGGGCGGGACCCAGAAAGAAATGTGTAAACGCCAGAAATCAAAGAAAATAATAATAATAATAATAATAATAATAATGAAAGAAGGTTGTAAATATAAACGAGATTTACATTTTATAGATTCTGTAGAAAATCGAAACGGAACCTAAGAACCAACTGTTGCAGCAGAAATTATGAAAAAGAAAGCCAAGGATAAAGCTCTTGAACAGATAAAACAATACTGGCAAGACAAACCTTTGCATGGCCAATATCCAGAACGTGCTAATGAAGCCGATATCCAGAACGAGGCTAATAAAACCGATATCCAGAACGAGGCTATTAAAGTTGAGGTTGATAAAGTTAACACTTATCCATGATTACGAGCACTGGATTAAAGGCTTAAACGGAAGGCTTTATTCTTACAGCACAAGAAAACTTTCAGAAGAATATAATACATAATAGTGTGGATCGAAAATGCAGGATATGTGAAAATGTCAGAAAACCAGAGACTATCTAATCTCGGGATGTTCAGTACTTGTGCCAAATGAATATAAAAATCATCACGACATAGTGGGGCAATCTTTACACTGGTTAATGTGCAAACACTTTGGAGTAGATTTTAACAAACCCTGGTATGAACATCACCCAGCACCAGCTACAGAAATAGAAGACTTCACAATTCTATGTCTTTCCAGGCAGGAAGATTGAAAAAAATACACCAGACATAAGTGTCAAAAACCGAAAAGAAAAAAAATGCCTACTAATTGATATGGATGCCCAGCGAACTGTAACATAGCAACCAAGGAATTTGAAAAACTATCGAAGTATAAAGACCTGCAAATCGAAAGAGAAAAAATATGGAAATTGAATATAAGAATAATACCAGTCATGATAGGTGCGCTCGGAATGATAAAAAAGGAACTCAACAACACACTGAAAAATTACCTGGAAATCTCAGCTTAAGAGAAATACAAAAATTGTCTTGATAAATACAGCCTACACTCTATGAAGAACTTTGCCCATGTAACGCTAGTGATGTTATGGAAGTTGGAAAAACAAATCATAAAATGTAGCCATAACAACACACCTCTACCTGCCTTAGGTCTTCTCGCAGACTTGGTAGGTAATGTGACCAGAGCAGAAATCGAAAAAAAAATAATAATTTAAAAAGAATTTAACAAGCAAAAGGCAAAAATAAGGGCCTAAATATTGCTTTTGTACAGACGATGTGAAAACTATTGACCCTCTGAGTGCTTTATTATATGCTCAAATAGACATGATAGAGTAGAGAAATATTTACATTGGAAGACGTGCCAACATTATAACCTTCCCCAGGCAGAAAAATGGTAGGAACACAAAAGACCGTCTGTGATAGATGAAAATGTTACAGTTCCCTGGGATTTCACCATTCATAACGAACACACTCTCCAAGTCAAACAGACCAGGTATAATAATAAAAGGCTTCATAAAAATGTAAATGTCTTCTCTTAGACACTGCTGATAAAAACAGCTCAGCAAAAGAATTTGACATTCCTTCAAAACTGACTTCGTCATTTTTGAAGGATTGTCAGGAACTGACAAAAGAAATTTGTCACAAGTTCAAAGAGAAACATCACGATTTCTACAGAGGGTGACAATTGTAGTAATTCCCATTTAAAATACGCCTCCCAATGTACCAAACATGATTTGATTCATACGGATTGCACAACGTAAAAATTAATTAGATGTTTTAAAGGAGACAGGTATGATGGCGGACACAATAATGTGACGTCGACGGAGATTGCAGAACATTTTACTACAAAAGATTGTAATTTCAACAAACATATTAAAGTGCAAATTCTGAAAAACGTATTCAAAATCTACCATCTTTCGACCCTTAAAACGCATGAGGATGGTTATGTGTGTAAACTTCCTTTCCAAGGAAATAAACAGAATGAGATGAGAATTCCATAATTTGTAACAGTGGGAAAAAAACTGGCTGGTTACATTCATTGCCTCTAAAACCAAATTGGTTACATTCCATCACTGCCTAGCACACCCCAAAATAACGCAAGTCACGATAAACGGATGTCCCCTCGAGGAGACACTGTGGCTTGATAGGATTTTGGGCCTCAATACGATCCATCGCTAAAGAAGCAGGTAAAGTGATCGTCTCTCTGTACTGCTCCAGTGATTACCTGACTCTTCATGCTATCCTCTATAGTTATAAGAGACAGATCAGGCTTAAATTAAAGTACTGTACCATATTTGGGCAAGAGCTGTCTGTCTTTCAGTCTTAATAGCGTTCAAAAGCGTCTCTGAGTCCTCGCTGGAGAAGAATTATTCTCTATACTCTCTCTCGCGTGCCTCGCACAGCTCTATCGCTATTATAATGGAAGAAGAAGAAGAAGAAGAAGAAAAAGGAAGAGTAGAAGATTATGAAGAAGAAGAGTAGAAGAAGAAGAAGAAAGAGGAAAAGAAGAAAAAGAAGAAGAAAGAGGAAGAGTAGAAGATGAAGAAAGAGAGGAAGAAAGAGGAAGAGTAGAAGAAGAAGAGTAGAAGAAGAAGAAGAGTAGAAGAAGAAAAAGAAGAGCAGAAGAAGAAAGAGAAGAAGAAGAAGAAGAAGAAAGAGGAAGAGTAGAAGATGAAGAAAGAGAAGAAGAAGAAAGAGAAGAAGAAGAAAAAGAAGAAGTACGAGGAAAAGAAGAAGAAGAAGACGCAGAAGAATAAGAAGGAGGAGGAGGAGAAAGAGGAAGAGTAGAAGAAAAAAAGAAGAAGTAAGAGGAAAAGAAGAGGAGGACGCAGAAGAAGACACAGAAGAAGGAGGAGGAGAAGGGGGAGAAAGAGGAAGAGTAGAAAAAGAAGAATTTGTACCTAATCCGGCTTCACGATGTGGTTTCATTCAGCTCTTGTGCACAACGGTGATATGAAGCTCTTCAAGCCCTAGTCGATCAAATTAGTCGTATCCCACCTCAGCGCTAACTTTCTCATTCTCCACTAGTAGCGGTGATGAAAGCCCGTACCATTTCTCTGGGCATTCGAAGCCATACTTCCGACATTGTTCCCAATAGAATTGAAAAGGCTGCACATGTTAAGTAGCACCTATATTCAATCTCAGTGCAAACAGATATATTAATCACATCAAACTTAGTATAAAGGTAAGGAAGAAAATAAAACCCAAAGTCAATTGCATAAAATTACTGACGAGTGCGCCTAACGATAACAAAAAATTAATCTACGAAAATCTGGAGTTGGTTACTGAATATAACATCAATCACCTTACATTATTTGTATTTAATTATATATATATATATATATATATATATATATATATATATATATATATATATATATATATATTGAGAGAGAGAGAGAGGGGCCCTATAATCATATACATATACATAGAGAGAGAGCCAGAGAGAGGATATAATGTATATATATATATATATATATATATATATATATATATATATATATATATATATATAAGAGAGAGAGAGAGAGAGAGAGTGAGAAAGTATGCTATAATCACATATATATATATACTGAACAACAGCCACCTGCGTTAATGCAAAACTCTTCAGTAAAATGAATAGAGCACTGATTGGCATTTGTTTGTATTCGTAAAAAAAATACGCCAGATTTAGCTGATTCACTCAGCCGAATGAAGTTAGCTCAGTGGTAGAAGCTCTGAATAACTTCAAATTGGCTGGGTTTCGATCCTGGGTTGAGGTATTCTGTTGTCTAGATGCACTGAGGAGCTGGGATACAGCGAAACAGTACTGTCTGCGAATTATATATATATATATATATATATATGAAGTAAGGTATTTTACCGAAAGGGTTTAACAAATATAAGAGAATAACTATTCATATGTTTTAATCTAAATTTTGACGACCAATTGCGTTTTTACTAAAATTGTTTCGGAGACAAGAAGATAAGACACAAATATTAAGACGTTATGGAAGGATGTGCCAATTGAACGTGCAGATTGCGTACCGGTTGTCGATGCAGAAATGGAATTCGGCTTACTGAGATCAAAATATATGCAGACGCTGTTTCGTTTGTTGCACACGAATAAGAAACGGAAAATAAATAAGTCCTTCTACCTCACCCCCCAAGCTATGGATTGAGTTACTTTACCTTCGATTGCGCCTTGCCTACGATAAGAACGATTCTGAATTCAAAACCAACCTGAAAAAGGATGGGTTCCGTCAGGTTATTTTGCACTAGACGCTCTCATTACCCCGCATATATGGTGCCCCAACTACCCTAATAGGTTAGGGGACTCGTGATCGTCAATAAATGAAATTCCACCTCTCTTTGAGTATTTCGGAAAAATTCTGAAGCAGTCTTTTCATTTTGTATATTTCTCTTTTCAGTTCCAGGAAATGAGAGCGAAAAATGAACTCATTTCAGAAATTCGTTTCAGGCTTAAGAGTTTGTGTTGCCATCAAAATAAAGAAATTTTCACGCCCGTTTCAAAAGTCTTAAATTGCTTTAAGTAAACGGTTCGATAATTTTTAAGATCTTTTGCTTCCCTGAAGCTATATCTTGCATAAATTTCATAAGAATCTATCCAGCAGTTCCTAAAGGTTAATGTGATACACATTTACAAATATAAATGATATTATAATTGCTAGAAGACGGAATAAAAGGAAACGAAAGCGGAGGGTAAAGGTTCAGAAGAAAAGAAAACGAACAAGGGATGTTAAGGCTTAGAAGAAGAGAAAATGAACAAGGAATGATATGGCTTTTAAAAAAAGAAAAAGAACGAGGAGGTTGAATGACTAGAAGAAAAGAAAACGGACAAAGTGTGTGAAGGTGTAGAAAAAAGAAAACGAACAAGGAGAGTAATGGTTTAGAAGGAAAAGAAAAAAACAAAGAGGGTGAATGCTTAAAAGAAAAGAAAACGAACAAGGAATGATATGGCTTAGAAGAAAAGAAAAAGAACAGGGAGGTAGAATGACTAGAAGAAAACGAACAAGGTGTGTGAATGTTGAGAAGAAAATTAAATGAACAAGGAGATTAAATGCTTAGAAGAAAAAGAAAACCAGGAGAGTGATGATTTAGAAGAAAAAGACAACAAGGACTGTGAAGGTTTAGAAGAAAAAGAAAACGAACAAGCTGTGTGATGGCTTAGAAGAAAAAAAAGGAACAAGGAGAGTGATGGTTTAGAAGGAAAAGAAAAAAAACAAGGTGAATGAATGTTTAAAAGAAAAGAAATCGAACAAGGAATAATATGGCTTCGAAGAAAAGAAAAAGAACGAGGAGGTTTGAATGACTAGAAGAAAAGAAAACGGACAAGGTGTGTGAAGATTTAGAAGAAAAAGAAAACGAACAAGCTGTGTAATGGCTTAGAAGAAAAGTAAATGAACAAGGAGATTGAATGCTTAAAAGAAAAAGAAAACGAACAAGAAGTGTGTAGGATTAGAAAAGAAAAAAGAGGTTAAAGTTTCAGAATAAAAGAAAGCCAACGAGGAGGTTGAAAAGTAAACGAACAAGGCGTGTGAAGACTTAGAAGAAAAAGAAAACGAACAAGGAGAATGGAGATTGAGTAGAAAAGAATGATATTTCTGCTTTGTCGGTTGATTACTTTTTCCCTCAAATCAAAGGATTTTGTTGTCGTATAACTATGCTTATGTGGAAGTGGCATTTTCGATTTACTAACGGAATGAAATGACGGTTGAAGAATAACCCGAGGCGAGCGATCAACTGATTCAACGAAGCGTCTTCCTCGGTTTGTGGGTGGAGTAGGTGCAAGGCTGATTCTCCTTTCAACCTACCATCGTCATATTGCCGGGAACAACTCACTACTGGTCTCAAGCTAATTTCAATACACACAGTCCGTTTAGGTCATACTACTTCAAAGCAGCCAATATTAACTTTTCCTTTTGTGATTTCAACACTATTTGGTTTCTCGTTTTATCAAGACATATTACCTCTTATCGTCATTTAACGCTTACACACTCACAAGCCACTTAATTAAGTTCGTGTAAATAAAAGCACTTTTAACATGGCAGCCTATTTAATGGATATAGACATATAAACATGGTAATAGCGAATTGCTGAATTTCATTTCATGCATTACGATAGGAAAGAAAGGTATTTTATTTGACTTTGAATGTGGCATAGTTGTTGGTGCCAGACAGGCATTATGGGTATTTCATCAATTGTTGGTCTCATTGTATCAAAGGTTATGGATGCCGATGGTAGGGAAATGGTATAGTAATATATTCTTGGTACACACTGGGATTCTTGGTAGCAATAAAAGATCTTTTAAATATCAAAGCTTACCTAGCTATTGTGGCTTCTCGCAGGGCAACGCACCTTATCACGGTGTATCATCTGAAATGAACAAGTCATTATTTACAATATATGCATTATTTACGCTCAAACTATTGATGTAATTTTTGTTGTAGTTACCTATGCCTAGCGTAGAAATAAATCCAATATGGGAGCCGTTAATAAATTAAAACAAGGGAACAAGAAACAGCAAGTCTTCAGAAGCAGCAGCAGCAAGAAAAGACAAGATGAATGCAGTAAAGTGTGAAAAGCAGTGGATTAAGTTTTTTAGTCCAATCCCTAGACCGAATAGCATAGATTAGATAGTCTAAGACACCGTTTCCCAACTTTTTCTCAACCAGCGCCCCCTTTGTCCAAAAACTATATGTTAACGCCCCCCCGTCAAATTAAATTTCGAATATTATACTGAATTCATCTTTCATAGCAAGATAACACTTAGGTATTAGTGAAAAAATAATGTTAATAATGTTTTCATCTCTCATTATAAATGCCAATGATTAAAATCCTAGAAAAATCTTTTACTTGATAGCTTATCTCAATGTTTTCAATGCGATGGTTAAATTTGGTGCTAACTGGCTAAGATGCTTACTCTAGGTTCATTTGATAGCTTATCTCAATGTTTTCCATGCGATGATTGACTTTGGTGCTTACTGGCTAACTCTAGGTTCAATGCTTCTTGGAAGTAATCGTAAATCACCTTGTTTTGTAATCAGCAGGCGGTTTCTTTGTTTAGTAAGAAGCTCTGTAACTGCGTTGAAACCACATTCAGCCACATAGAAAGTTCAAAAAGCAATGAAGAAAAGTTTGATATCATTCCACAGCACTTTCAGAAACTTCCTTTTGTAACCTATACTTTTTGAAAATCTGGAAAAAATGGATACATGCCAACCGCTACCTATGCTCAGCGCCCCCCAAATGAAATTTTAAAAAGTCCCAGTGCCCCCATTCAACATAACAGAGCCCACAAGGGGGCGCTATCGCCCACTTTGGGAAACACTGGTCTAAGATAATCGAGATTAAATAAAGTGTTCAGTTTAATATTTCCTGAAGCACGCAAGGTGATAACTGAGCAGTATTAAATAAGAAACAAGACAATATATCCCTAGATATGTACAGCGGAACGAGAACAATCTAGATTAATTAGTGTTTAGTTTAGAATTTCCTGAAGCACGCAAGGTACAACAGGTTGAAACGTTGTGATAATAACAACAAAGATGAGGACAATAGTCCGAAAATAAATAGCATAAATAACGATAAATCCTCATGCAAGAAATTCTGACTATCTTCTTTTATGTGCCGTGTCTCTTCATGGTGTGAACGATCACGGCTCTCCACAGACAAGCAAGTTTATCATTGATACCAGAAGTAATTACATGAAATTAATTTCACACAGAGTATCATAGAGATGCATGCGCTAAACGGCCTACTATCTATTTTACTCTCTTCACAATTTCAAATGTCTATCTATTGCCTCAAGTATAAACCCGACTAATGCTTAAATATAGTCTCAAGTATAAACCCGACCAATGTTCGCCTCTAAACTAAAACAAATAACGTAAATAAGTTTATAATCTCGACCAGTGTTTACTGGCAGACTCAAGTATAAACCTAGTCAATACTTGTCTAAACATTCAATTATACACTCGACCGACATTTGCTTAGAGGCTCAAATTTAAACCCAGCAATGCTTGCGTATAAACTTAAGTATATACACGACCAGTACTTGCTTATAAACTTAACAATAAACCCGATCAATTCTTACTTAGTTTTTACCCGACCAATGCTTGCCTATTGACTCAAGTATAAATTTGACCAATGATTACCTATAGACTCGAGTATAAACGCGGTCTGCCTATAGACACAAATATAAGCTCGATCAATTCTTGCCTAGATACCTAAGTATAATGTCGTTTAATGCTTACCTATAGACTCAAGTATAAACGCAAAGTCTGCCTATAGACTCAAGTATAAGCTCTATCAATTCTTGCCTAGATAACCAACTATAAAGTCGTCTAATGCTTACCTTAAGACTCAAGTATAAACGCGGTCAAAGTCTACCTATAGACTCAAATATAAACTCTATCAATTCTTGCCTAGATACCTAAGTATAATATCGTATAATGCTTACCTATATTTTCAAGTTTACGCACAACCAATGTTTTCCTGTACATTCAAGTATAAACAAGTCTAATGCTTACATATAGTCTCAAGTTTACACCTAACCAATGATTGTATGCTCAAGTCTAAGTTTTTCCTATGGCACCCAAGCATAAAACTTTGTTTACCTAGAGACTAAAGTGTAATAAAAAAAAATATTGATATTAAATATTCAGCAAGTGTTGATATGTCGTAAAATTCACTAATCCCAAAGCAGAGGAGAATTTAATCGACATTTCATAAATATAATATTCACTTGATTTTGTCGGACGGATGCTAAAAATCGCAAACTTCTAGCGCGAATGCCGACATTACTTTTTTTTCTGTCTGCCTCACTCGCGAATCGATGCCAACAATTCCTTGCTTGTTGTTATTCTCACATTCTGAGTAAATGAGAAAATGTTAATATCTGAAGGGACATCCGTGTCACGTTGGGCTATACACTGTTTCTCAGCAGGTGTCTGTCTGTTGGCCGGAAGCCAGGCATTTTTAGGGGAGTAAACCAAATAGCAGCCATTTTTGCAAGAGATGTCTTTCGCGTTTTTGCCTTTCTCTGCTGGCTCGGTAGGATGCAAACTGGAGCCAACGGTAACGCACTTATCACATTCACTTTATACAAGGATATCTAGGCAAGAATTGATCGAGCTTTTACTTGTGTCTATAGGCAGACCACGTTTATACTTGAGTCTATAGGCAAGCATTAGACGACATTATACTTAGGTATCCAGGCAAGAATTGGTCAAGCTTATACTTAAGTCTATATGCCAACTTGGCTAAAAACAAAATGAGTTAAACGAATAAGTGAATGTTGCATGAAAAAGAAAGTTGTGTGTAAAAGTTTGGAATTGTGGGGGTGATGCACGCTCATACGCGCGTGCCTGTGAAGTTAAGTCACTAAGGGGAAATATATCCCCATGCCTGGGAACATGGTCCTGATTGGGGTGTCAGTCAGCTTATACTCGTGTCAATAGGCAGACCGCGTTTATACTTGAGTCTATAGGTAAACATTAGACGACATTATACTTAGGTTACCTATAGCCCTAACCCAACCAATGTTTGTATATAGACCCAAGTATAAACTCGACTGAAGCTTGTCTATAGTCTCAAGTTTACACCCATCGAATATTTACCAATGTTGGGATTGTCAAATTTTGCGTGTACTGCCCCTAGTTCGGCTTAAACCAGATCAACAATATTTTGCATGTAAATGACGATGAAATGAAATGGAAGACAATTCTAAAAAGGTGATATCACTTTTTGTTTTATATAACCGAATCAAAAGAAAGAAAATAGTATGCAAATCTAATTTGCGGTTAGGGTCTTCTAAAACAGTTAATGTCTACAAATGTTTATATATATCATTATCTTCTAAAGATTTTCATGGCCGAGGGTGATCGTGCTGACAAGCTTTCACTGTCTCTAAAATGCTTCTATGACAGGTGTCTCAAATAGCCTCTGACAACTAAGTCAGCTCCAAGCCGGAGAATAGGAAAATTGGCGCCTCATAACCAGCTGCGTCGTCAGATGGGGCTTGACAGCCCAAAAAGACAGTCCACACCTTTTCCACAGATTAGAATTTCAACTTTTCTTTCCTTTAGACTGGTTACTATCCAAATATCCTCTACTTCGCCTGCTATTTAAATACTAACAAGGACCAACATCATCATCTTCTAAATCATTTTCTCCACAAATTCCTTTTCTTTATTATCTGTTGGCTTAGAAAAAAAAATCACGTTGAAACACCGGTTCTCGTACAATCAGCAAAGTTAAGCAACGGCAAGCCTGGTCACTACCTAGATGAATGACCACTTGGAAATACTAAATTCTCTAGGCTTGGATGTGCGGGTGGTGTAATGGATAACGACTTGAAATTGGAAATTGGAGAGCTGAGTTCCAATTTCAGTTGGGTTCGTTATATTCACTTACACGTAAATAACTTTTGGAAATGTAAGAAATCACCTCTTTCCTCCCCAGCTATGGATTAATTAGTAGGAATTGAATCGCTAAATCATTATTATCTCCAAAAAATTTTCGACAAAATAATCAATTAATTGGGGATTAGAGTGATTTATCGTTGACTTCTCTATTTGAAATCTACAGTTTTGCTTCTCTTAGACTGGTATCCATCCAAGGCTAGATAGCTTAGTATATTCTGCCATTTAATTCGTAGCTGGGATTCACAAGATTGCCTTTATCCCTGCGCTAGTAACATGGGGGGTTTTGTTATCCGAAAATCTTTAAAGTACTCATAATTCCTGTCTGTCTATATCTCTGAGATGAGGTATTATGATTACTTACATTATTTACATTATTCGGACTGTTATCCTCATCTTCAGTGGCATGATCGTTGTACGCCCCGGCCTTCTTCAGGCGACAGGAATTTCGAACCGAATCCTTTATTTCGTCTATTGTCTTGCTTGGGGTAAAATCGGACCAAGTGTCTTGCAGAAAACAGAAATTGATTATCGTTTCGATATGTTGTAAGCAACTAATGGAGACTGTTAATAATTATTCTAATATATTGAAATAAATCGTTATTAACTTACCTTTTTTTCAATAAACCCTGTGAGAGTTATCTTCATTTTTTTTTTTCATTTTTTATGAATTTTTAAAATTTTACAGATGATTTATGGACACCCTGCATAATCACACCAACAACCAGAATTGAAATTCTACGAGTAAATTAGAAGGGGACTTCTCGCCATAGGAATGTCGGCAAATATTCTTAATTGGCGTTCAACTCGTGACCCAAATCAAATCAACGAATTGCAAGTAAAGAAATAAGCACCCAGTCAAAATGATAATTCGTTTTATTGGCAAGTTGTGTATGTTTCTTGTTTTCGGCTTGGTTTACTCATTTCTTTATAGGGGGGTTGTTTGATTACCTTCTTTGTCGACGAAATAAATATCTGCCAATCTCGTAGCAGTGACATTATTACGCAATAAATCAAGCAATAAATACCCGGGTCGGAGCATTTATAAAATGCAGAAGTCGTTCCTATTGCAATCGACCCTTTTGTTGTTGACTTTGTTCAGCGCCAAATGTTTTATATGCATCGATTAACAATAAATTTCACTTCTACTAAAGCTGTCTGATTACATCTGTACAGCAGCGAAAGAAAACGGTTTCTTTCTGATTTTCTAGAATAAATGGTAACCATTATTTATATTCACACTAATGTCCTCATCTTTATTGGTGTTATCACAATATTTGGCCACTGTGATCTACGGCCTTCTTTAGATATTTTGTGTACCGGATAACCTTCAAGAAATTTAGAAGTGAACCACTGCTTAACTACGTTTCGTTATATCTTGGGGATATGAGATCTTGTCCTTTCTGTATTATGGCTCACTTGTTGCTGGTGCTTTTTACCGCTATATGGTGGACATAGATTGTTCATTTTGCAATGTAAATATACTCCTATACTGGACCTCGACTTTATGCCCGATAAGGACATCGTGCGTGCAATGTGGAAAGTAAACATACGGCTAAGCTGGACTCCGACTTTCTGCCCGATATGGACATCGTGTGTCCAATTTGCGAAATAAAAATACTACTAAACTAGACCCTGACTTTGTAGCCTATATAGACATCGAGTGTTCAATTTGTAAATAAATATACTCATAAACTTGATCCTGTTTATGCCCGTTATGGCTATCGAGTGTTCAATTTGGAAAGTAAACATACTGCTAAACTGGACCCTGACTTTGTGCCTGAAATGGATACTGAGTGTTTAATTTGCAACGTAAACATACAGCTAAACTGGACCCTGTGTTTCTGGTCGAAATGTACACCGAATGTTCAATTTGAAAAGTAAGCATATTACTAAACTGGAACATTCATTGTGCCCGGCATGAACACTGTGTATTCAATTTGCAACGTCAACATATGGCTAAATTGGACCCTGTTTTTGTGCTCGACTTGGACAACGGATATTCAATTTGGAAATTAAACTTACTGCTAAATTGAGCCCTGTCTTTGTGCCCGACATGGACATCGAGCGTCCAATTTGGAAATGAAACATACTGCTAAATTGAGCCCTGTCTTTGTGCCCGACATGGACATCGAGTATTCAATTTGGAAATTAAACTTACTGCTAAATTGAGCCCTGTCTTTGAGCCCGATATGGACATCGAGTGTTCAATTTGGAAATGAAACTTACTGCTAAATTGAGCCCTGTCTTTGTGCCAGACATGGACATCGAGCGTCCAATTTGGAAATGAAACATACTGCTAAATTGAGCCCTGTCTTTGTGCCCGACATGGACATCGAGTATTCAATTTGGAAATGAAACATACTGCTAAATTGAGCCCTGTCTTTGTGCCCGACATGGACATCGAGTATTCAATTTGGAAATGAAACTTACTGCTAAATTGAGCCCTGTCTTTGTGCCCGATATGGACATCGAGTATTCAATTTGGAAATGAAACTTACTGCTAAATTGAGCCCTGTCTTTGTGCCCGATATGGACATCGAGTGTCCAATTTGGAAATGAAACATACTGCTAAATTGAGCCCTGTCTTTGTGCCCGACATGGACATCGTGTGTTCAATTTGGAAATTAAACTTACTGCTAAATTGAGCCCTGTCTTTGTACCCGATATGGATATCTAGTATCCAAATTTGAAATGAAACATACTGCTAAACTGGGCCCTGTCTTTGTGTCTGATATTTACATCGAATTTCTGTCTCACATGAGAACATGGTATTTACATTATTATCCTTGTCTTTATTGTTAATATCCTGTTTTGGTTATTGTCATCGTCAGGCGTTTTCACTGGGTCTGTCGGTATCCGGGCAACCTTCAAAATATTCTGAATTAAACCTTACCTGGTGTAGATTTTTCTTTTTCCGCAGTTGTTATTTTGGGGTGGGTATGATATCTAGTTTTATTTTTTATTTATTTTTTTTTTATTTTGAAGTTTAGTTAGTACTGCTCAGGGTCATGAATTTGGTGGTTTTGTAAGTGTAAGTTCAAACCCTGGTCCTGGTTATACAGACTCACACCGAGAAAATAGAGCAGTGGTTCTCAATCCGAATCCATACGTACGAAGGTGGGAGGTCTATGAAACATTACATCCACACAAAACAATACTAAATTGGGTGTCCACGGTAATATTTTAGTGGTCCACCGAGCAATTTCCCTTCGGAATGCTTGTTACAAGTGAGATTTGGAATTTCAACAATAATCTACGCCATATTAAAATACTCAGAAAAAAAAAATCAACTCTAAAACTCACAGAAAACGAGATCAAAAGATGTAAATTAGCGTACCTTTTATTATATAAATTAATTTAATATGTTAATAATAAATAATACTATTTATTTTAAATACTAAGATAAAATAAAATATTAATATAAATTAATTAATATAATAATAGACTGAATATTGTGAAAAGGGGTGATCTTTGACTATCAGTAACATCGATGGAGGTGAATAAAAAATCAAAGAGCTGCATCAGCCACTGGGATCTCATTGAATAAATATGCTTTTTTTTATATTTAAAGGAAAATTATCTAAAGATTATAATTTATTATATAAATAATATTAATTGTAAATATTAATAAAATAAAATATTAATATAAATTAATATAAAATATTAAAAAATAAAATGTTAATAATAGAATTAATTTAATATATAAATTGTATAAGGATTAACTATAAAGGAAGGATTAACGATATTAATCTCTTCAGCAACAGCATCCACAGGGATCTCATTGAATAAATCTGCACTTTTTTAAATTTATTAAATATTCACATATTTTAAAATCGTTTATAATTGGTTATTTTACTAGTGTACATAATTGTTCCATAGAATTTCGTTGTTAAATACAAGTTTATTTTCATTAAATTTGTTTTACTTCAAAATAAAGCATATTCATTTACTATATTCATTTACTTATCAAGTGATGTAAGTCAGCATCCCTTTTATTCTACCGGATGTTTTGATTGTAAAAGTTAAATAAAAACTGAGAAGGATATATAAAGCAAAGATAGATATATAAGTAAAGGAAAATTATCTAAAGATTATGATTTATTATATAAATAATATTAATTTTAATTAATATAAATTAATATAAAATATTTTTAAAAATATTAATAATAAAATTAATTTACTTCTTCAGTAGCTTCAACTACAGAAATCTCATTAAATAAATCAGCACTTTTTTAAAAATTTATTAATTACTTCCATAAATTAGTTTTACTTCAGAATAAAGCATATTTATTTACTATTTTTAGAATACAATTCCTAAACTTATCTATTAGTAAAAAAATAAAATAAGTTTTTTTTTTCATCAAATGATTATGGAGGCCCACCAAAAAAAATTACGAGTAAAAGTGGCCTCTGGGTAAAAAAATAGATTGAGAACCACTAACATGGAGCGAATAATAATGGACAAAATAAGAACAAACAAAAATACCCCTAAACATGAACAACAGAATAAGAACAGTCTATGCCAGTGGGACTCAGTTCGAAATTGTTCAATGGTTACCCGGGTAAACCTGTAGAAGACCAGAGCGGACAATGGACGAAACGTTTTGATAGTAACAACAAACATGGGAATATTAGTCTAACTGGAAATAAAGTAAATACTATGGAACCTCGCTTAACGAATTTAATTCGTTCCTGAAGGCCGTTCGTAAGCCGAAATGTTCGTAAACTGAAACTATGTTTCCAATAGAAACCGAACCGAGGTTGAACTGTACTGATAAATGAAGTCTTGGATTTCTGAGTGGATCTGTTGAAACTTTCAAAACAAATCGAAGCAGTTCTTTCGGCTTCTCTCTGGATTTTTTCTTTGGCTACCTCCTCGCACTTAAAGAAGGCATTTTTTTTTTCTTTTTTGGGGTTTTTATCTAGCGTGCATAAAACATGAAAGTCTTGCTAGAAAGTCGTTCACGAAAAGGGAAACATGGAAAACGATTGCCTTACAGAAGACGAGTGAGATTTTCAATGTCCATTGAACGCGGTGAAACGGCGAATTCAAAAGAAATACTTTTAATTACACCTTATTCAAAACCTCTGAAATAGATCTGAGGCTTGGAATCTTTAATGTTGACTGAGTGGCATGTGGATATTTCAACGTAACTACAGCAAAAGTATCCTTATTGTGCGTGATAATGTGATTCACAAGGGGACATCAGCGGTTTTGTTCTCCGTAAAGGCAGAGGAGACGTAAAAAGGTTGCTTCTGTGGGCCTCATCCTCAGTTATAAACAGTAATGTGCTTATAAGTGTTGCTTCATAGCGCATGACTATAGACAAAAAGTAACTATTATGGTTACCAAGTGTTCCGTAACCCATTAGGTTCTAAGGGGCACCACATGTACTGAATCCATAGCAGCGGTGGTGTGTCTTGGGCAAAATAACCTCAATGCTGATTTTGAATTTAGAGTTTTCCTTCTTCTAGACGAGTTACATCCCAAGGTTATAGGAATTAGTCTATTCTGCTATTTATCCATAGCTGGGGGGAAGCCACACACATTGTAGAAAAGCATATTGAAATGTCACCTTTCAGAATATGTATATATGTCATAAATTTCCGTCACGTGTAAAACGAAATCACGTGTTCAAATGCCACCTATTGACAAAAAAGCTACACCCTTTTGATCCAACCCAGTTGGGTAATCTCGTTTTTAAGATCAGGGAATTTTGAGATGAAGAAATCTACAATTGAAATCAAAGTGATTTGATATGTTTTTTTTATAGTTTATCAACCTATTTCAGGGCATTTAATGCTATAAAATCTTTTTAGATTGTAAGAATTTTTTGGAGATAATAATGATGAAGTCCTAGTAATTAATCCATACCCAGGAATAAAAGAGGTGGATTCATGCCTTTCCTAAAGTGAATATAACAAAATCGACGGGAGCTTGAACCTGGATTTTCGTTTCGTCCATCCGAGGCTCTGTCCATTATTCTACCGTGGCTCGAAGAATACAGTAAACAAGGTTCAAACTCATGAGCAACATTTAATTTCTGTTCGATAAGCAATCTTGTTCGATCACGTGGGCAGTCATCTAATGATATTTTTTTTATTCGGTTGAAACGTTACAATACAAGACAGGGAACAGAGTTGAAGGATAAATTTTCTTCAATTCAGGTAGACACTTTTATCTCGTCCAATAATAGAGTCTTCATAAGAAAACTCGACTCTACCATTTCGTAGATGCTTATCTAAAATATATGTCTATGGCTCTGTTAGACTCAATGATAAACCCGATCAATGCTCGCATTTGAAATCAATTATAAACCCGAACAAAGTTTACATAAAACAGGGGTCACCAAACAACGGCACGCAGGCCGGATCCAGCCCCAGATGTCAGTTCATCCGGTCTGCCGCTTCACTGTGCCACAAATGAGCTAAAATATAATTATTATATTTATTTATTTGGAATTATCAATAGATTGTAGTTAAACTTACTGTGTAGAAAAAAATTTAAATAAATTTAAGTAAAATACCAAAATTTGGCCAATCTGATTTTTGCATCTGACAGTAATATAAGTTTTAGGAAAATCAGTGAAATAAAAAAATTCAGCAACTTTTTGCAACTTTTGATATCCGAGCGCTTTTTGTATAATTACCTTCAATGAAGTTTCTAAGAAAAGCGATTACGAACCTGCTGCAGTAATTATGTTTTAACTTGCATTTTTGTGTTTAAATGTTTATAAAACCGACTATTTTATACTTTTTGTCTCAAGTATAAAGCGACTACGGTTTATCTATAAACTTAAGATTTAAAAAAAAGTTTAATGATTTCGTATAGATAAAAGTATAAGCTAAACCAATTTTTACATATAGACTCAAGTATACAAGCAACCAATTTTTACCTATAGGCTCAGGTATAAAACCTACTAGTGTTTACCTATAGATTCAAGTATGAACACGAAAAATGTTTACCTATAGACCCAAATATAAATCTGACCACTGCTTGCCTATAGACACAAGTATAAAGCTGATCAATATTTATGTTATATACAGTACCTATGAACACTAATCGGTATGTCCTAATCCTCATAAATACATTGGACACTATTGTAAGTGGGGTAATATGCTAAGTAGTCCAACACTAGCAGTGGTTTACCTACTTCACACCGCTGGCGAGTATTGTATTTGTTGATGTTATAAAGATTACCATTTCCAATCTTTGTTTTTGTTATTCCTCATTCAGTAACTATTTCTGGGTTACAACAGTTTACATACAATCAGAAATATCAACATGAACAATCCTTGCTTATAAACGCAAGTAAACATCCAAGCACTGTTTATCTATAGACTAAATGTTTCCCAGTGAAATTAAGTATAATCCCGACAAATGTTTACTTATAGACTCAAATGTAAAACTGACAAATAATTAGCTATCCACTCAAATATAGACCGGAGTAATGTTTACCTATAGTCTTAAGTATAAAACTGACAACTGTTTACCGATAGACTCAAGAATAAACTCGAGCAATGTTTATCTATAGACTCAAGAATATACACGAACAATACTTTGCCTATAGACTCAAGTATAAATCCGAATGCTGTTCACTTATAGACTCTAGTATAAAACCGACATATTTTTCCCGCTGAACTCATGTTTCATTTATTTATAGATTCAAATATTAAACTGACGAATCCCAAACTATAGGCACCAAAGTTTAAACCCAACTAATGTTTACCTATATATTCACGTGTAAATACAACCATGTATTTACACACATATATAGATAGATAGATAGATAGATATTGATAATATTAGTGGTAAAAATACACATACATATGCAACCATATATCTAAAATATATATATATATATATATATATATATATATATATATATATATATATATATATATATATATATATATATGCATACATACACACACATATATATTTGTATAAAAAAAATAATTCCAAGAGGATAGAATCCAGGTAGAACTCAATGCTCAGGACAGAGTAAGGATATAATAAAAAAAAAAGGCTTAAATACTAATATTTGTAGGTCTCATGAATTGGATCGTATTTACGATTCTAATGTAATAAATTATGACCCTGGAATATTAGTCTTTTTATTATTATTATTATTATTATTATTATATATACGAGGATTATTATTATTATTATTATTATATATATACGAGGATGAAATCATGCATCGGATTGCTAAGGCTACCACTGCTTTCGGCAAACTTCGCCATCTCTTGTGGTATGAGCAGGGTATTAGACTGGATACGAAAATTCAGGTTTACAGAGATGTTGTACTTGCCATCCTTTTGTATGGCTCAGAGTCGTGGACTCCATACAAGTACCATATACGCCAGCTGAATGTTTTCCATAAAAGCTGTCTGTGTGCAATCTGTGGAGTTAAGCTTCAAGATAGGACATCTAACGTAGACCTGTTTAACAGGTGTAATATTGGAGGAAGCGAGACTTTTATCATACAGTCTCAGTTACGGTGGACTGGTCATGTCTTGAGAATGTCTGATGACAGGATACCCAAGATCCTAATGTACAGCCAGTTAGCTCAGGGCTACAGAAATGTAGGACGCCCATGGCTAAGATACAAAAACAAGCTGAAAAGCAACTTGTCAGCTGTCAATATACCATTGAGCGCTTAGCCTTGGAGCGGGTAGAATGGTGATCAACCTGTTTTAGTGGACTAAGCAGTTTTCAATCTGCTTGTCTGAATCATCTTCAAGAAGTGATCTCATCTCACAATCCTCACTCTTGCTCTATATTTGGCCTCCTTAAATGCCACTTATCGCACAAAATTTCATAACTGAATCAACTAAGCTATCAGATCCTCATACGTCAAAACCGACGGGGGTGTCCATTATATATATGAGGTAATTTTGGACTTTGTTCTGTAATTTTTAAGCTCTGTTATAATAAATACATTGAGCTCTTTTTGTGGACAGTTTTAATATTGATATTACTAGGATCCACTTGTATTATATACCAATTTATTATATATATTTATATATATATATATATATATATATATATATATATATATATATATATATATATATATATATTATACAGGTAATAAATCCGTTAGTGCATAATCCAAGTGAATCTTAGTAATATCAAATATTAAAACTGATCCCAAAAAAACTCAACGTATCTATAACAGAGCATATAAATTACACAAGAAAATCACAAAATTACTTCATATATATATATATATATATATATATATATATATATATATATATATATATATATAAGTATACTTATTGATAATTATCATGATAAATTAGCCATTTTTCGACAGAAAATGCTAAAAATCGATTTTGCGTGCATGAAAAAATAAAATATTTCATTTCTTTATTGCCGATTTTTCATTTCTTTTCCTTAGTTCTGAATCAGGAATTATTTCAAACGCATAACGAAAAACAATAAAGCTGCCGAATAATAATCAATAATTAGCAGATTTACTAATTAAGGATCATTTGAATTAAATCAATTAGAATAATTGCAATTAATTTAAATCCACAGCCGTAATTCCAAGAATTTCAATTGAAATCAATGTCACAAAATCCCAAACATATTTGCATTTTTTCTTCTTAAATTAAGAATTTTTTTTTCAATTAAAATTCTAAAGACATGTACTCTCTTTATGAAAGGAATTTAAAAGTGTTCTTTTTTCTCTTTCCTAAGAGTTCTTTTGATTTTATTAGGTCAGATCAGAATTAACACGTCATCAGATGACTTGTACTAATCTTCTTTTATGTGTTGTGTAACTCAGAACGTAGGTAATCATGGGTCTCCACAATTTCCTTTCAGTAATATTTGACCCATTACTATCTCTTCTAAGCCACAGTTCTACCATCCAGAAATGTTAGTCTCTTTAGAAATGTTAGTCAATGGTTCCCCTCTGCCTATCTCATTTTAGTATGTCCTCTGTGCCAAATTTTCTAAGCCTTAATTCTCTAAAAATCCTAAAAATGGGAAAATTGCAAATTATTTGGAAGCTAGCTGAACCCCAAGAGAGACATTGAAACCGAAAGACTTGCACTTCTAACTATTTGCTAACTATTCCGATATACAAAAACATATTCAAATCAAACATCATCAGTTATCAGTTCAGAATCAGAACATTATCTAATTAGATATCAAGTGTGTTTCTGTATAGCATGGAACTCACATATATTTATGAGTACAGAGGAGAAAAATATTGATGCGTTCTAAAGAAAATTACTTAGAATTCTCCTTGGTATCTGGTGGCCTTGCAAGACTTCGAACGAAGATAGATACACGAAAAACGTATAAATATTTCGACATTACAAATCCAGAATATTTCCTTTAACTGGAGAATTTAGTCTCAGACCATGCCAAAAAATAAGGGTCGTCCTGAAATTTAATGATTAAGGCCAATTAGTTCTGACTATGTAGGTATATATAATTTGCCTGAGATTACAAATCCAGAACTGTTGCTTCAACTGGAGAATTTAGCCTCTGACTGGTGCAGTTGGCATCAACATAAGAGATTGCGCATGCAATAATTTCTTTTGTGTAACTTACAAACAAACTGACTGTCAACGGCTTGCTAGTACGCCTTTCACCTCCCTGTCCGACCAAGAAAGGGTTTTGTGCTTTCATGTTACTTCGCTTTGCCGACGGCCCTTGAGACATGATTGGATTGAATAATAAAGGCCATGGCTCAGAAATGCTTCGTAACTCGAACTAATATAATTAATCCCCGGCCAGAAATGCTTTGGTGCGACGACCTTCAAAGGCAACAATCGATTATCTTCCCCTTTAGAAAAACTACGATTTATCCGAGAAGAGATGTACAATGCGTATCGTTATGCAGCAATACGTGACATCTAATGTGCACTGGAGCGAGAGTGAACCACAAAAGGTGAGGTTAACCGGTTTAGGTCGCTTATGCGTAGTCCGGGGTTACGCTCGGATTATTCTGGGTCAACACAAGTGAAAGAAGATGACTCTAGAAGAGAACTTGACCGATAAACAGTGAATTGGAAGGATAAATGAATGTGAAAGAATTTTCCTTTTTCCGGAATTAAGATAAAACTTCATAATACGTATCAGCAGACTACGGTCCCAGGCTTCAAGAAAACTTGAAGCGTGAAAATCGCTACGGTTCGTAGTTGAAAAGAAAAGATATACGGCAGGAAATAAAAAAATTAGAAGAAGTCAAAGGTTAATCTAGATAGACAAGTGGCTATAAAGAGAATTACAAACGAAAAATATTTAAAGGTGAATACTGATTTTCCAAGCGCAGCTCAGATGTGGCACAAGGCCGAAAGTATGGGGCACCCAGTGAGGATCGGACTCCCTACTCAGTCGTAATTGTTCTAGCGAGACAAGCTTTCTAACCATTACACCACGTCGAGGTGATTTTCTAAGCGCGGCTCAGATGTGGCACAAGGCCGAAATTGCGAGGCACGCAGCGAGGATTGAACTCACTATTAAGTCGTAACAGATTTAACGCGATGAGCTTGCTAACCATTACTCCACGTGCCCAATTTAAAGGTGAATAGATGAAAAGAACATGAACAGAAAAGTAAAAGCAGTAAAAAGACTTTATAAGATATATTTTTTAATTGGAAAGACACTTTATAGACACCCTGTCGGTGGAGTAATGGATAACGGCTCGGATTGAGGAATCGGAGAACCGAGATCGAATCCCAGTCGAATCCATTACATTCACTTATGAATCCTCTTCTTGTCCCGCTCAGCTATGGGTAAATAGCAGGACAGACCAAGTTCTATAGTCTTGGATGGCAACTGGTCTACCGCAAAAAGAAATAGCAACGTACTGGAAAAAAAATCTGCCTCGTCAGTCCTCTATCGAAAGATAGATGAGCGCCTAAGCGTGTATGACGCATTGCACATCATTGACTGATGTCGACTTACACGCTAATGCCCTTGGGAAAGGTATGAATCCTCTTCTTCTTCACCCAATAGCAGAACAGACCGGGTTCTATAGACTTGAAGTGCAACTGGTCTAACGCAGAAAGAAATGGTGAACAACTGCTGGAAAAAAAATCTGCTTCGTCAGTCATGTATCGGAAGATAGATGGGTGCCTAAGTGTGTATCACGCATGGCATGACTGACTGTGTATTCCTAAAAGTTGCTTTGCCGTATATTTAGTAGGACAACAGCTTAGTCGATTAAAGAAATGATTCGTGAAATTGCTAACATGGTAATTGCTTGTTTTAATCCTTGGACGAGACAGTGTGTACTTGGTGGGATAAGAAAATATATATATTATTGGAAATACCGAAATAAAACGCTTAAAAGAGTTTATTTACACGCGAGCTTTTTCCCTCGCTTACTAGATTGATAACGAGGTCTCATCGTTGAACTAGCTAAATGAAACCGCCATTTTGAATCTAACGGTTTTTCTCGCACTTCTCACCTCTAGAACTCCCTTCCGATGCTCTGCTTCCCTGATAACTACAATCTTCAAATATTTAAAGTCAATCGCCATCTCCTCTCTTCTTGAACCCTGTTCCTAGTTTGTCCTTTCCTGAGTCCTCAGCATTCTCAGACTTCTTTTTTTTTTTCATTTTCACTCAATGTAACCGCCCCCCTGCGTCTTAGTGGCATTATCGCCTTGATTGAGGTGACTTAAAAAATTATTAAATAATAAATATTTTCGTCAAAAGCAGAAATCTCAAAAGGCCAAGAATGGTGTAATTACATTTGCCGATAATTTTAATGTAATTTTTTTACAAATTCTATAACTACTGATTATATAGAACAAATCTGATTAACATATCTCATCAATTGCATTTGT
This sequence comes from Acanthosepion pharaonis, assembly GCA_903632075.3. Lineage (NCBI taxonomy): Eukaryota > Metazoa > Mollusca > Cephalopoda > Sepiida > Sepiidae > Acanthosepion > Acanthosepion pharaonis. Next base: position 2,301,338 of record CAHIKZ030000002.1, read on the forward strand.
AATATATTTTTTAAATTGTAAAAAGACTTTATGGACACTATATATATATATATATATATATATATATATATATATATATATATATATATATATATAAAGACATTTTTATGTTTATACATTCATTTTATAGATACAAATATTTAAGTAAATGCTCTGTTTATAATAAACAGTATTAATAATATTTACCGGCCTGAATGTCCGAAAAATTGTCATAGAAAATATGCGTCCTCCGACAGGAATCGAACCTGTATCCTATACGGAACCATCATATAGCCTGACGTGCTTTTACCAACTGGGGCACAGAGGAGCGTTTCGGTTAGCAAGGTCGATTTTACTGTTTTTACTGTCAGGTTATATGACGGTTCCGTCAGTAAAAAAGTAAAGAGCAATATATAAATCCAACCGCTCCGCACTCCAGATATGAATTCAATAATATGCCAATCATACATGTTGAATCTTCCATAAAGTGGGTCGATCAACAACCGCATTCACACATTTCTGCAGTCAGTATCCAGAAAGTCAAGATGGAACAAGAAGACTGATATGCCGGCAACTTGAGAATGGCCAGACCGTTACAGGTCTTAAAAACCATTTCAGATCACATTAACGACAAAGTGATGATAGTTAAAATGCGTGCAAAATTAATAGAGTTTGGATGCAAGAGACCGACTTACTCGGTCAAGAGTTGACTTCCGCTACACACACGCACACCCCATATATATATATATATATATATATATATATATATATATATATATATATATATATATATATATTGAACAATAAAAAATATTAAAAATTAAAATCTTCAGACACACTGGGTTGTAGATTAATATTCTTTCGTTTTTTTTATTATTATTTCATTTAGATTCCTCGACTAGTTTCGGCAAAAATGGCCATCAGGAGAATAAATATTTCTGCTTGCTGGTAGCTGTAAACTACAGAAATGAATGTCTTGATGGAGAAAATGAACTTTTGTCTGTTTTTCGTCATCTTCATCAAGAGCACACTTAATTTTGCATGACGATCCGAGTACAGTTAGTATGTTTTAAAACCATTTAGTTGAGTCGTCTGTGCCCATCAAAAATTCTCCATATTTAACTGCATGTCAGCCTACGTTATGTGGGATGTGAATCTAAAAAGATAAATCTGTGACCTTTGTGAATATTTTATAGAACGAAAGCAGCAATCATAATCTCTTCTCAAAGCATGAAGGGATTGGCATTTTATCGGAAAGTTACTGAAGTCGAAATCATACGCAATCATAAGAACTGAGAAAAAATAGATCAGAGCGGCATTTCTCAATTTCTGCTTCTTCTCTTGTCAATTACTTTGTTTTCATTTCATTTCTCGAATCTATTTTCTAATCATTAGCCCACACTATTTTCAAACGTGCTTCTCGTCTTTCTCTCTCTTATGAACATTATATTCATATCACATATTCATATCTATCTTCTTTATCTATCTATTTCTATCTATCTATCTATTACTGTTTTATATTTCTATCTATCTGTCTGTAACTGATTTATATCTGTTTATAACTGATATACATCTATCTATCTCTCTATCTATAATTGATTTCTGTTTGTCCTTAACTGATTTACATCTATCTTTATCTATCTATCTATCTATCTATCTATCTATCTATCTATTTTACAATTTATATCTATCTATCGATCTATCTATCTATCTATCTGTCTGTAACTGATTTATATCTGTTTATAACTGATTTTCTATCTATCTCTATCTATAATTGATATCTATCTATCTATCTATCTATCTATCTATTACTGCCTTATATCTATCTATCTATCTATCTATCTATCTGTCTAATGATTTATATCTGTTTATAACTGATTTACATCTATCTATCTCTCTATTTAATTGATTTCTGTTTGTCCTTAAATGATTTACATCTATCTATCTATCTATCTATCTATCTATCTATCTATCTATCTATTACTGTTTTATATCTATCTATCGATCTATCTATCTATCTGTCTGTAACTGATTTATATCTGTTTATAACTGATATACATCTATCTATCTCTCTATCTATAATTGATTTCTGTTTGTCCTTAACTGATTTACATCTATCTATCTATCTATCTATCTATCTATCTATCTATCTATCTATCTATCTATCTATTATCTATCTATCTATCTATCGATCTATCTATCTATCTGTCTGTAACTGATTTATATCTGTTTATAACTGATTTACATCTATCTATCTCTCTATCTATAATTGATTTCTGTTTGTCCTTAACTGATTTTACATCTATCTATCTATCTATCTATCTATCTATCTATCTATCTATCTATCTATCTATCTATCTATTATCTATTATCTATCGATCTATCTATCTATCTATCTGTCTAACTGATTTATATCTGTTTATCTGATTTATCTATCTATCTCTCTATCTATAATTGATTTCTGTTTGTTTAATCTGATTTACATCTATCTATCTATCTATCTATCTATCTATCTATCTATCTCTTATATCTATCTATCTATCGATCTATCTATCTATTTCTGTAACTGAGTTTATATCTTTTTATCTATTTACATCTATCTCTCTATCTATAATTGATTTCTGTTTGTCCTTAACTGATTTACATCTATCTATCTATCTATCTATCTATCTATCTATCTATCTATTACTGCTTTATATCTATCTATCTATCGATCTATCTATCTATCTGTCTGTAACTGATTTATATCTGTTTATAACTGATTTACATCTATCTATCTCTCTATCTATAATTGATTTCTGTTTGTCCTTAACTGATTTACATCTATCTATCTATCTATCTATCTATCTATCTATTACTGCCTTATATCTATCTATCTATCTATCTATCTATCTATCTATCTATCTATCTATCTATCTATCTATCTGTCTGTCTGTAACTGATTTATATCTGTTTATAACTGATTTACATCTATCTATCTCTCTATCTATAATTGATTTCTGTTTGTCCTTAACTGATTTACATCTATCTATCTATCTATCTATCTATCTATCTATCTATCTATCTATCTATCTATCTATTACTGCTTTATATCTATCTATCGATCTATCTATCTATCTATCTGTCTGTAACTGATTTATATCTGTTTATAACTGATTTACATCTATCTATCTCTCTATCTATAATTGATTTCTGTTTGTCCTTAACTGATTTACATCTATCTATCTATCTATCTATCTATCTATCTATCTATCTATCTATCTGTCTGTAATTGATTTATATCTGTTTTAACTATTTATCTATCTCTATGTTTGTCCTTAACTGATTTCATCTATCTATCTATCTATCTGTCTGATCTATCTATCTATCTGTCTGATAACTGATTTATATCTGTTTATAACTGATTTACATCTATCTATCTCTCTATCTATAATTGATTTCTGTTTGTCCTTAACTGATTTACATCTATCTATCTATCTATCTATCTATCTATCTATCTATCTATCTATCTATCTATCTATTACTGCTTTATATCTATCTATCGATCTATCTATCTATCTATCTGTCTGATTTATATCTGTTTATAACTGATTTATCTATCTATCTTTATAACTTAACTGATTTACATCTATCTATCTATCTATCTATCTATCTATCTATCTATCTATTACTGCTTTATATCTATTTCTGTCTATTTGATCTATCTATCTATCTGTCTGTAACTGATTTAATCTGTTTATAACTGATTTACATCTATCTATCTCTATCTATCTATCTATCTATCTATCTATCTATCTATCTATCTATCTGTAACTGATTTATATCTGTTTTAATATCTATCTATCATCTGATTTTGTTTGTCCTTAAGATTATTTGAAAAATATCATCTATCTTTCTTTATATCTATCCATCACTGATTTATATGAATTTGCGATTCTTTGAAAAATTCAACTTTCTTGACAGATCTTCTATTATCACAATGTTGGCTATCCAATAAGGAAAGTGATAAAAAACATAATAAAAGGTAATTAAATCAAATTGGCGAGATTATTTACCCAAAACATATATTTAAAAATAATAATACTTTGGACTTAAAACTCTCAGCGTCCCAGCTCTTTCCTATGCATGTGTAATCGTATCAATCATTTTAGTCCCCGACATAACGCAACATACGAACACCTTTTCCACTTTGTCATAGATTTTCCCTAAAAATTGTTCTGATATATATATATATATATATATATATATATATATATTATAAATTAATTGATTTAAAATGTTTTTTTTTTCGCTACACAGTTTCAATCATGTTTCAAAAATAGAAGCTAAAAACCCCGAATTTAATTTTGCAATTAAATTAAAAATTAGTTCCATTTCATCTTCAAGCGAAAAATGGAACTAATGCTTTTAATTTAATTGCAAAAATTAAATTTGGGGTTTTTAGCTTCTATTTTTGAAACATGGTTGGAACTGTGTAAAAAAAAACATATTTAAATCAATTAATTTTATAATATTAATGCTCTGTAAATTTACATTGAGCATTATTTTGTAAAAATAAAAATATCTATAAGAACACCGGATTTTATATCTTACTGTTTCTTTTTCTTTTTATATATATATATATATATATATATATATATATATATATATATATATATATAATATATATATATATATATATATATATATACCCTGATGATCCGTTTAGGTGAAACCTAGGTAGATTTGCCTGGCTCCTCAGTTTTATCTTAGGTTTGCACTACTTCGTGTATTGAGCACTTTACGTAGTTGCTTTTACTCGTTTTGGAGGGGTTTTTTCTTTTTGGATTCTGAGCTTGAATTCTGGACGATTGTTTTCGCCTCAATTTCATGTGCTTTCTTTTTTATTCCTCATTTTTCCTTGGGTACTGGTTTCTTCTAAAACAAAGAGAAATACCCAATTTTCTTCCAAGCGAGTACCACTACATATATATATATATATATATAAATTTGTGTATCAATGTAAAATGTTTTTATTATAATTATAGTAAATATATATATATATATATATATATATATTGCCATCCACAGACAGACTGGCTGTATCACAGATCATTAGCGTGGCTAGACGTCCGGTTGCCTCTAGCTAGGATTGAAACCCGACTGGATTGACGTCAGTGGAGGATTCTACCACTAAGCGGTTGGAGCATGGCAGGGATGAAGGTGAATTTAAGCGTATTTATTTTTAGATAAACACACAGTGACTTAGAGAACTCGATTCGATTCACCGAAGAGTCTTGCATCATTAGCCGTAATAGTCACTGTTTACAAACCCACACTTATACCTACATACATACATACATACATACATACATACATACATTCGTTCATACATACAAGCTTCATTAAAGACGACTCACCAGGTACTGCGTTTTATTTTTTTATAATTTTTCATGTGTTCATGTAAGTGTTTTCTTTTCGGGATATTGTTTGCGGGACAAATATTCCAGGAGCCCATAAATATTTAATATAAAATGTCTATACACATCACAATCGAGGTGATATCAGCAACAGATGATTGATGATTTGTTTTTACGGATTATTAGTATTAACTGTATTAACATTTTCTAAGTTAAGAATGAGTATATTTTGGATTGTAAGAATATGTTGTTTTTGCGAGTGAATATTGCTAAAGTCATTTTTTGCTTTTAGAATAGCAATGATAACAGATACAAATGCTACTATTTAATCCATAGCTGGAGATGAGATAGGTTCATAAATGTCCGAAGAGTATTAGCGTATGTTCAAGTTGTTTTGTTTGCTGATGCTTCTTTTGAGAATATTCCAAATGGTGGAAGTCAAGAGGGTTTTGTTATATTTTTGTAGGGGACAAATACTAGAATTAACCCCATCACTTGGTAGTCAAAGAAAATAAGATTGGTGAGAAGTACCAGTGAAACCCTGACTCTGATTGAGAGAGTTGATCATGTCATTTGTTTGGCCACATTATACAAAGAATTTATAATGGCAATAGTCAAATTGTGTCCCTATTAAACGTTTTTTGGATAATAAAGATTTATATGAAACTATCTACTCCAAAAGACAAGTACGTGAAAGGAGGCCAAGAGTTGAAATGAATACCGAAAACGTAGAACGGAATGAAGGTACAGCGATTGATGGGGTCCCTACAATAATATAGATTGCAAGCATTATGACAAAACAAGGTGTTTTTGGACTAGTCTATTTTCCAATTTGAAAACTTGGTTTTCCGTTGTCATTCAGATCCGCCAGCCATTACACCACCAGACTATCCACCTTGACATAGCGAAAAATGCCTTTCAAAAGTGAAAGATAACGTGTTAAGAAACAGGAAAACCTCGTTAGGACCAAAGACAAATATGAAATATCAACCTTACGATATGGTAATGAATGCTGAACAATTTCTTCACAGATAAAGCGGAGGAAACTTGAGGCAACAGAGATACGATTCTACAGAAGGATGCCGAGAATACCATGGTATGAACATGTAAGTAACGAGGAAGTTTTAAGAAAAATGTAACGAAAAATGAAAGAGACGCTTGACATTTCTAGAGCATATAAAGGAAGAAGCAGGACTTGGAGAAGTTGATACTCACATTACGGATTGAAGGCAAAAGGGACAAAGGGAAATGATCTTGTGAAAATGGATGTCAGAACATGGATTGGGAGAGATGGTGTATTACGGGACCTTACCCATAATAACATACTGCGCCTCAAGAGGAAGCAGAGAGTTCAGTCCGAAGTCGGGCGACTGGTTGACCGGCTGATCGATTGAACTCTCCGCCTTCGGGCGGGGAGGAACCCGAACGAGGCTACGCCGAAGGGCGGAATTTCTTTCGGGGAGGTAAACCAACCCTGAACCCGTTTATACGGGTTCAAAAGGCATATTTTTGGCCGAGCCTACGGGCTCTAAAATCCCACGTTAAACCGGCCTTGTGCCACATGATGCCCTCGTGGGGGGGACTAAATACCGTTCAGTCTGAAGTCTGGAGTGAGGTCCGTCAGAAGTCCGTCAGGAGACTATCAGTCAGTTAGAGCGAGCGAGTCAGTCAGTCGAGTCAGCGGCAGTCCGAAACAGAGTCGCGTTCAGACAATTACTACTAAACCTGATTGTTCGTACTAACACTTTCTACCTCTCTGTATATATTCCTGTTTGTAATATATCTGTGTTATTCCATATCCGTATTCGAGTTCTTCTTTATTGGTTCTACCTTGGACTATCACCGTGGTACAAGGAATCGGACCATCACATGGTGTAAATACAAACTTTATTATACAAAGTATAGGAAGTTGCGGTGAGCCATGAATCTCACGTCCTGAATTGACACAGAACATAAAAAAATCTCTGGTCAGGGTTCGTCGCCCATGATACTGATCAGGCGAATGCAGTACTGGGTTACATGGTTTCAATAGCACTCGTAGACTGGCCGGTCTAAACCTCTTCCCCCACCAGAATTTTCTAGTGCGTTGGGTGACTAGATATCCAGCTGGCTTAAAAAGAAGACTTACCAAAAAAGAACAGATGAAGATTTTGTAACAAAGGTTACTCAGTACAATGGGTTGGCTTGGGGTTCACGGCGTCGCTAACGGGAGAGCTGCCTAGACTAAAGTCAATGGTCATTGCATAGCGTTTCGCCAATGGAATCAACGTGCCCCTGACCAAGGCGAGCCTTCAACTTGGAAGACATTGGTTCTAGTTTGACATTGAGAGTGATGGTATACTTGACTAATTGATTGTTTGATGATTGGTTTGTATTTTAAAGGCTTAAAAAACATTTTGAAGGTTTTCTAAAGCCATTAATTATTTTTAGACTGTAAAAATTATTCGGAGATAATAAGGATTTTATTGATACAATCCTACTAATTAACCCATAGCTGGGAGGAGAAAAAGTAGATTCATATTCAAGGATATCTGGGCGTAAGTGAAACTAAAAAACCCGACTGGAATTGGAACTCTGGTCTCCGATTCCCAATTCAGAGCCGTTACCGATTCCACTAGATGCCTATCTAAGGTTACAGTACCTGGTATTTCCAAGGGGTCACCCATTGAGGTACTGAGCAGGATTGACGTTGCTTAACTTCGCTGATCGTACGAGAAACGGTTTTTCGACGTGATATATCCGTAAGCCCTACTGGCCCAGGGCAGCCGACGCGTGACTGAATGCCTCTCCGGCTTTCAATGTGGCGGGAACGGATGAAGTGCTCAGCGGCGCTTCGACTCTACGACCTGATCACGGGACTGGTGATGATGATGATGATGATGATGATGAACTCTGCCAAAAATAACGATTTTTTTCGCAGAAATGAGTCACTCTAACTCTGAAGAATGGTATCACATGACCTCCGTTAAGCGTAGTCGAGTACCGAACTAATAAACTACAATTGATTGGCTCTTGTCACCGAATTCCTTCTCAGTCAAATCATCTCTTATCCGCATGAGCTAAGACATCCGTCCTTCGACTGAAACGAAGCACCTGATTCCACTTCTTGCATATACCCAGCTATAAAATATCTTTCGCACGTGTATTTGCTGGGAAAAAGGATTTTAAAAAAAGTCTTATTATTTTGTTACATTCCTATTCTGCGGGTAACCAACAGCAAAAATATTTTTTCTTTCTGAATTTTTGAAATATTAAATATGATGACTGGAAATTTATTCAACGGCTTGGGTGGATTTGCAAGAACGCCATTTGCTGTGTGAGAATTATGAATTAATAAGCAGGGCTTCCAAAAATAGAAGTTTTCCCTGAAATCATTATTTTGATCCTTGATAATGTTGCTTTTTATCTTTATCAGCGACATTTTTATCACAATCATCAATACTACTTTAATTATATTGCTGTTATTATTCGTATTATTATCTGTATTTTCAGCATTATCAGTTTTGAAAATCACTGTTATTATCATTATTCCATATCATCCCCATTTTTATCGTAATTAACAGACTTTGAAAACCTTATGATTTTCATCATCATCATCATCATCATCAAATTCGCCATCGTCAGAGCCAGGATGAATTTTTTATTCTTCAACGTCGTCTTTTTATTCTTTGCTTCCATCCACTTACAGCTGAAGATTATTTTCTTTCTCCCAAATAATTTATAACTTTCCCCTTTCCTGCGAATCCATTTCCCATAACCAACCACCCGACGTTGTTTCTCGCAAATTCTTTTCTTTTTTTTTTTTTTTTTTTTTTTTTGACAAGAATTCGTTAGATGTAAAATGCAAAATAAAGAAAGAAATAAAGAAATATTGTTTGAAAATAAAAAATATTGTATGAAAATAAAGAAAGAAAGAAAGAACGCACGAACGAAAGAAAGAAAGAAAGAAAGAACGAAATAGAGTTTGAAAAGAAAGAAAGAAAGAAAAAAGAAAGAAAGAAAAAAGAAAGAAAGAAAGAAAGAACGCACGAACGAAAGAAAGAAAGAAATACAGTTTGAAAAGAAAGAAAGAAAGAAAAAAAGAAAGAAAGAAAGAAAGAAAAAAACGCACGAACGAGAGAAAGAAAGAAATACAGTTTAAAAATAAAGAAAGAAAGAAAAAAAGAAAGAAAGAAAGAACGCACGAACGAAAGAAAGAAAGAAAGAAAGAAATACAGTTTGAAAAGAAAGAAAGAAAGAAAGAAAGAAAAAAGAAAGAAAGAAAGAAAAAAGAAAGAAAGAAAGAAAGAACGCACGAACGAATGAAAGAAAAAGAAAGAAAGAAATAGAGTTTGAAAATAAAGAAAGAAAGAAAAAGAAAGAAAGAAAGAAAAAACGCACGAACGAAAGAAAGAAAGAAAGAAAGAAATAGAGTTTGAAAATAAAATTACTGTATGAAAAGAAAGAAAGAAAGAACAAATGAAAGAAATATATACTGTTTAAAAGGGAAAATATTGTATGAAAAGAAAGAATTAACGAATGAAAGGAAACAAGGGAAAAAAATGAAAGAAAGAAATACTGTTTGAAAATAAAATACTATGTATGAAAAGAAAGAAAAAAGCACGAAAGAATGAAAAGAAGAAAGAAATATTATTTGAAAAGAAAAATACTGTATGAAAATAAAGAAAGAAAGATTTAAACAATAAAAGAAAGAAAGAAAAATACTGGAAGATCACAAGGAAGAAAATAAGAAAGAAACAAGTACTGTATAAATAGCGAAAGAAAAATACAGTAGAAAAAGAAAGAATGAAAAAAACGCTGTATGAAAAGAAAAAGAAAGAAAGAAAAGAAAAAAGAAATACCGTATAAAAAGAAAGAAACAACGAAAAAAGAAAGAATGGAAGAAAGTAAAAAAAAAAAAATACTATATGAAAAGAAAAAAGAAAAATACTATATGAAAAGAAAAAAGAAAAATACTGTATAAATAAATGAAAGAATGGAAAGAAACAAAAAGAAATCCTTACGAAAACAAAAAAAGAAAGAAAATAAACAAAACGACTGTATGAAAAAAAGAAAGGAATGCTGTATGTGACAGAAAGATAGAAACAAACAAACAGTCGGTAGAGGAGGATGTAGAAAGAAAGAAAGAAAGAAAGAAAGAAAGAAAGAAAGAAAGAAAGACCCTATTTCTCAAAAGAAAAAGAAAAAAAGGATGGAAGTTATTTTCTCCGAATCGATAACAGTTGCTGGATTTGGGCTTGCAACTGATTAGGAACGGAAGCCTTCAATAAAAACGATGCGGATTTGTGTGTTTTTTTTTTCCTCTCTTCCTTTAATCGAGAAAAATTAACAAAATAAAACCTAATAAAAGATCATATTTTATTTAAAAAACAAAAATTTAAAAGCGGGATTCGCGAATGGGAAAAGAGAGGAATTCAGAGCAAGTCGTGGTCCCGTGTAAAAGGCAGTCTGGCGAAATAAAATGTTAGCGAACTGTGGTGCCACAACCGGTTCTATTAATAGACATTCTGTTAACATATTTAATTCAGGCAATTTTATGGTTTCCATGAATCGACTGAAGGACAAATATCTAAGTGAAAAATATGTCTTCTCAGGTTAAAAGGCGTAGTAATTGCCCAGATTTGACAACTATTTGATCTTCCGAGAGAAAAAAAATGTTTTCCATTTAATCTAATTATTTTTTCTCCGCTATTTTATTAGGTATGTGCCGATCTAACGCAGTATTTGAATTTGAATTTCAAATTTCAAACAAGTGAGTATAGGAAACAATTAAATAAACCACAGAAATATTATTGAGACAATTATGACTTGAAAGATGGGCTACTGGGAATATCTTTTAGCAAAATCAATCTTCCATATTTATAAATGTCTACCATTCGTACTTGCTATGAATATTCTTACGACATCTGGTCTGGTGTTCCTGTAATATATTCAGAGATTCGTAGAAAAAATCCAAAGATGAATCTGCAATATTACTGTTTATGACCTGGCATCTCGGCTTCAGTCATTTTCCAAACGCCGTAATGTAGCTTCCTTGTAAATACTTTCATGGTAATTGTTCGGATGAAATTTCCGCTATGGTAGCTAGACTTTATAAATTTAAGCGCAGTACTAGATTGTCGATAAGGTCTCATAATTTTACAGTTTAAATGTCTAGATGTAACCGCAAGTTCTATGCTAAAATTTCTTCTCTCGCTCTTCTCGCTTGTGAAAATCTCTTCCGGCTTCTTACTCTCTCAACTTTGATATTCAGTCAGTCAGTTATGAGCCATGCGTGATACATGCTTAGACGATCATGTATTTTTCGATACATGACTGACGAGGCAGATTTTTTTCCTGCAGTAGGTTGCCATTTCTTTTTCTGGTAGACCATTTGCCATCCAAGGCTACAGAACCCGGTCCGTCCTGTTATTTTCTCACAGCTGAAGGGAGAAGAAGAGGATTCATAGCTTTCCCAAGGGTATTAGCAATTAAGTGAATTTAATGGATTCGAACCGCTATCCATTATTCCACCGTGCAATTAAATTAAATGCAATGTCAATCGTTATCTTCTGTTTTCTTAATTCTTGTTCTTTTATTTTCTCATCTCCTTAATATGATTTTTTTTTTATATTTTCTAGATCATTACTGTTTTTTTTATTTTCATTTTTTTTTTATTTGTTTATTTATTTTATTTATTTTTTTTTTTTTTAGGAAATAAGTTTAAGATTAACTTTAGGTTCCAAATTTTATCGTTGGAATTTAATTCCGGGGTCACTGAAAGTCATATAGTGCAGCCTTACAAAATTTATAATTTAATGAAAATTCACAAATTGCATATTTAATGTAAATATTATTTGATGCCACAAATACAATATTCCTGAATCATTGTGCTTTCAAATAAGACCTTCATTTATTTTAAATGGAATTTATAATATTATAAAACAATTTAGCTATATTATGATGCCATATCTTATACAGTGCGATTTTCAATAAACAAATTCAAATTTAAAACATTTTCAAAAGAATATTTTACGTCATCATTTATCATGTCAAACCCCCAACTTTCAAATTGAGTGCAATACCACAGTTCCAAAATCGACTTGCTTTACTTAGCCACGAACCAGGAAGGTATCGGTTTGAAGCAACGCTTTAATCTACTAGGCCATGTAACTCTTGAACTGTCTGGTGGTAAAATTTTGAAACCTTAGCCTTAATAGTTTTAATCAATTGGTTGAATTATAGGACTGCCCCATCTTAGATAAAATTTACCAGCCGTGTCAAGGATACTTCTACAATTCTCTCTTTTATTTTCAATAAACAATGCAAATTTAAAACATTTCTTTTTATAATTTGTGCCTAAAAGTATTATAGTGTTAGATACACTTTTATCTATCTCTTGCTTTTATTAATAACCTAACAAATGACGCCAGATCTCATTCATTGACTGTCTCTATCGCTGAGATCAGGTATTATGATTACTTGCATTATTTACATTATTCGGATTGTTATCATCATCTTCATTGCCATATTCACAACGTCCAGACCGGTGACTGGAATTTCGGACCTAACCCTTTATTTCCTCCACCGGGGGTCCCAGGCATTCTTCTAGTTCCACATGCCATGCCTCTTCCGGATGCCTCAGTTATTTCCTTTTAACTCAACTCTCTACTGCTACGGCTTGGTATTGAACTCACAACTCTTTGGGTCTAGTCACTGGATTTAACCAAAGTCTTTATCCCCTGGGCCATGTGTCCTTGAGGACTCTGTGTATTTTGGTTATTTACGCGAAGTGAGCGGAGTTTCAGACATATGATGGTGACTTTTTTCGATTTTTGGCCACTAACAATCGGCTTGAACGGAATACCGTCTTTTTGAATCTTTGGGAAACTGTATATGTGAAGTAGCTTGGTGTAACGCTGCGACAACAGCCTGTGTGCCTTACGTGCGAAGTGGTATTTGTTCTTGATTAGGATGTGACAGTTTTTAGTCTTTTTTCGTAATCTTTTACAATTTTTTTTAAAGTAGATTTACTTATCGAACACACTAAAAATGAATATTTTCCTTGCAGTGATTAATTAGAATTCTTGTTTGAATATATATTTTTTATTCATTGTATCTAATACAGAAGATATCAAGTTCATTTATATTTATTGTTGAAAAAGTAAAATTGTGAAGTCAGTTTGTAATAAAAAACCAGCAGAAATTAAGGATATTTTTCAGACCGTCTTTAAAACTCAAAAATTGATAAAAACTCAAAAAAATTGATAAAAACTCAAAAATCGATTAAAACTCGAAAATTGATTAAAACTCAAAGATTGATAAAAGCTCAAAAAACTGATAAAAACTCAAAAATTGATAAAAACTCAAAAATTGATAAAACACAAAAAATTGATAAAAACTCAAAAATTGATAAAAACTCAATAAATTAATACAAACTCAAGAAATTAATAAAATCTCAAAAATTCATAAAAACTCAAAAATTCATAAAAACTCAAAAAATTAATAAAAACTCAAAAAATTAATAAAAACACAAAAACTTAAAAACTCAAAAAATTGATAAAAACTCAAAAATTGATAAAAACTCAAGAAATTAATAAAAACTCAAGAAATTAATAAAAACTCAAAAATTGATAAAAACTCAAAAAATTGATAAAAACTCAAAAAATTAATAAAAACTCAAAAAATTGTTAAAACTCAAAAATTGTTAAAATCTCAAAAATTGATAAAAACTCAAAAATTGATAAAAATTCAAAAAACTGATAAAAACTCAAAAATTGATAAAAGCTCAAAAAATTAATAAAAACTCAAAAAATTAATAAAAACTCAAAAAATTAATAAAAACTCAAAAATTGATAAAAACTCAAAATTGATAAAAACTCAAAAAATTAATAAAAAAAACTCAAAAAAATTATAAAAACTCAAAAAATTTATAAAAACTCAAAAAAATTGATAAAAACTCAAAAATTATAAAAACTCAAAAATTGATTAAAAACTCAAAATTGATAAAAACTCAAAAATTAATAAAAACTCAAAAAATTGATAAAAACTCAAAAATTTTAAAAACTCAAGAAATTGATAAAAACACAAAAAACTTAATAAAACTCAAAAAAATAAAAACTCAAAAATTGATAAAAGCTCAAAAAATTAATAAAAACTCAAAATTAATAAAAACTCAAAAAAATTAATAAAAACTCAAAAATTGATAAAAACTCAAAAATTGATAAAAACTCAAAAAATTAATAAAAACTCAAAAAATTGATAAAAACTCAAAAAATTTATAAAAACTCAAGAAATTGATAAAAACTCAAAAAATTGATAAAAACTCAAAAATTGATAAAAACTCAAAAATTGATAAAAACTCAAAAAATTAATAAAAACTCAAAAATTGATAAAATTCAAAAAATTTATAAAAACTCAAAAAATTTATAAAAACTCAAAAATTGATAAAACTCAAAAATTAATAAAAACTCAAAATTGATAAAAACTCAAAAATTGATAAAAGCTATGAATATATCGGATCGAGTACAATGGTGATTAAAAAAAATCAGGGGGACTTCAACCTACCCTCGTGCTCCAATTTTGTTGAAAAGATACACGCCCGTGTTCAGTGAAAAGAAACGAGCATGTGACACAAAGCACCTTGCATGGAGTATTGCTGCCATATATAGTGCCCCTTCTGTTTGTCTCGGGGTTCTTGATAGGCTCCAGAAGCAGATATGCAACGTAATTGGCCCTGATCTGGCATATCGTCTGCAGTCACTTTCTCACAGACGCGCCGTCGCCTCTCTCTGTCTTTTTTACAAATACTTTCATGGTAACTGTTCCGATGAGCTGCTTTCGCTGGTTCCCAGACTTCATAAATTCAAGCGTCCTACGAGGCTGGCATCCCACTCTCACACTTTTACTGTTGAAACTGTTAAATGTAGCTGTCTCTTCTACTCCAATAGCTTCATATCTCGCACCTCTCGCCTATGGAACTCCCTTCCCTTTTCCTGTTTCCCTGATAGCTATAATCTCCAACTTTTCAAAAGTAATGTCAATCGATATCTCCGGTTGCATTGATCTATCCACTATCCTTCTCCACATCCTTTCCTCTATCACTGGTAAGAAGAAATATATTCTAAACGTTTATTAAATAAGTTTTCGGTTTGGAATTCAAAGATTACCAAATACGAAGACAGAAGGCCGATTACTAATGATAATTAGTCATCTTAGTGTACTGTTTTCCTCTGTTCCTTCAATATGTCCTGTGAGTATTAAATTTTTCAAGCCATCTTTCCTCATTATATACGAGAAATTTCAACCGTCTTTTATTATTTTACATAATAAGTGTACACATTTGTTTCCATTTTCTCTTTCATGTTTTGTCCATCATATTCCCAGCATCCTTCTGAAGAACAACATTTCTCTTGGTTCAAGTCTCTTCTTCATCTGTAAGATGATTGTCCGGCATTCACTGTAATAATAATAATAATAATAATAATAATAGTATTGCTTAGTAGTTCGGTACTATTTTCTTTATCCTGTTTCTCATGAAACTTTCCTGTTTCTTAATACTTTGACCAGCTTTTTGAAAAGCATCTTTCGCTGTACCAATGCGCCTTTGGATCTCAGGGTCACACCTACTTCCTTTATAAAAAACACTTTCTGCATATTTAAATTCTTGTATCTGTTTGATTTTTGGTATCTCTAGGTTCTAAAGTGCATATTTGACTGTACTTTTTGCTGACAAACATCAATTCTGCGTTTTCCCTGATTTCTGATTACTTCTTCTCGCGTTTCTTCATAGGATTTCTTATAGTTTCTTTTCTGTGTCTGCTATCAATGCTGTCACATCTTCATAACTTATGTGGTTACAATTGTGTTATGGTAATTCACCCTCGCACACATGGACGCTCCCAGCTATAAATAGGAGCAGGTACTGCCTTTTTGGAGAGGGAAGTTCCAAGAATTTGGTTCTGACAGTCGGACCTAACATTCTTGCTGTAGCACTCGCGTTTGTATATGTTTGTATTACTGTTTTCTGTTAATATATTTGTTTAACTCAATTCCTCTCTTCTGTCTTATTTCTGGCCCTAACAAGGCCACAACAGATTGTAGCCGCCATTAATGAATACTGGTAGGACTACTAATTCTCTCAGAATCGCTCCATTGTATAGGTCAAATAAGTCTGGTAAGAAGACACATCCTTGTCTTACAGAATTGCCTTCTCTAAGAGTCATAAGTTTCATTAGCTCGAAGCTATTTTAACCACTGATCTGAAAAAGTGGTCTTATACAGCTAACAGTTTAGATATTTCTGGACGAGTTTGATACAATGCATGACATTCATATGAAAGTCTCGAACTGACGAGACTATTTTTTTTAAATAGGCGTCACCCCTAAGCAAGACAGTACAGCCACTAACACGTAAGGGGTTATTGGGAGTGCAAGAATGACAAACAGGTGCATTAGAAATGGGTAGGATAAAAAAGTAATCAGGAAGACAGCGTTTAAATTTTTGTAGCAAAGAGCCGGAAGAAAGTTTCACAAGCGACGAGTGCGAGAAAAGGAAGTGTTAACATAGAACTTGCGGTTACAACTAGCCAGCTCAGCTATAAATTGATGAGGTCACAACGCCAGTAATGCGCTTAAATTCAAAAACCCTAGATGCCATATCGAACAGCAATATTTAATTCCGCTTCAAATACAAGGCCAAAAATTTGGAATGGGAAAAAAGACGGTCTTCTTCTGTCTTAACGTTAAACTTAGCTAGCCACAAACACTGACCCAAATATACAATAATATTCCTTACACCAAAACAACGCATTCTTACTTACCATTCTTACAAAATCCACAATAACCACAGAGAAGAGTATTTACAAGACCAAAATGGGGAATGAGGGAAAAGGACGGTCTTCTTCTGCCTTAACATTAAACTTAGCTAGCCATGATTACTGACCCAAACATACCACAATATTCCTTACACCAAAACAACGCATTCTTACTTACCTTTCTTACTACATCCACCATAATACCTCATCATATTACCATATCGAAGAACTCATCCGAACAATTACTATGAAAGTAGAAAAGACACAGAGAGGCAACCTTACAACGATGGGAAAGTGACTGAAGCCGAGCCACCAGATCAGGACCAATAATATTGCTGATTCTTCTTTGGATCTTATCAAGGAGTTCCGGTATCCGAATTAATATAGACTGTAATAGACTGAATCGAAATTGAGATCTGAAATCTGTATGGCAGACGGATTCGGAAATTATAATATTCATTTACTTTCTCCGTTTGAGCGGTAATTATCGATTAGCCAGGCTGCAACTGTCACCAATCAAGCAGTGACGGCGAAATGCCATTTGCTGATGCGTTAAGCGGAACGGTAATATCTCTAAGAATAACTTGATGGGCCATCGATAAAGGCAATCAGCATAGGCTCCAGGCGGAGTTTCAGTGTCAGAATTCGAAAATAAATGGAGAAAATCGAAACGCCATTTGAACCACTTTTACGCACATTACCATAATATCATTTCGGAAAGGGTGAAAAAGCAAACTGCCGTCTGGCCAAATCATTTATGGCTGATTGACGTCTCGGCTATTTTACAAGCACGGAAGTAACAGACGCCGAGAAATGTTTTAAAAATCTCATTTAAAATCAGAGGTATTTTTCCTCGAAAAAGTTATTTTGCTTAGTCACACTCTTTTCCGATCGACTCCTCTGAGTCATTGGGGAGCCAATATCAATAAATATCGATTATGATTGAGATATAGCGAGAAATGAACTCACAGGATTACATCGACAACACTCAAATGGGAGTGCGCTGATGGAATTGGAAGCTCGTCCTATATATATATATATATATATATATATATATATATATATATATATATGGTTGGATTGATGTGAGTTTGTGACCCTTGGTTTCTCGCTTTTGCGATCGTCAGACAAACTGATTAATTTTTTGTTAGCTCTATCTCTGATATTGAGCGCTTTCTAATAATACCGCGCATATAATATATAAATAATTATATATATATATATTTATATTTATATACACACTTTTCACATATATATATATATATATATATATATATATATATATATATATAATAACTGGACACTCGTATTCGAGAATACCCCGTCTACTAGGGCGGTTAGCCAATCCCTATTGCAGACGTTCACCCAGGGACATTTGTGTTTGCTCGACACCCACAGAGCCCACCTGTGGTATATACTGCAACTATGCTGTGCAGACCTTAGTTACAGTTTCTGGGAGAGAGCATATTATCTAGCGTGATCAACAATTTGAACAAGGCCAGCACGCTCAAGCCCTCGGCCATGATGACTTGTGACTTTATGGCTAGCACAGCCATCGACGGCCGTCAAGAGTAACCGCCTACCCAATTTCACACACAAGGCTTGGGTCAAGCAGTGATTGGGGCTTCGGTTTGTTCAAGAGTTTGAGAATCCCTAAGTTTTTGCATATTCTCAGCATTGAAAGCTCTTCTCGCTGCCGTTTGATCTGGGTTTTCATTTGCTCGGGACTTTCTTTTCCTCGCTGCATCCTTGGCTCTTTTGATTCCCATCTGGTCCTCTGCTGGTAGAGATTTCATTTTGCGAGTCATACTGCTGCTGTATGCGATAGGCAACAATAAACTACAGAAGAACTCAAAATTGATCTCTGCATTTAAGTATTACATTAATATTTAAGCTTACCTTTTAAAAGTTCAACGATAAATCTTTCTGTCGCCATTTAATTTTTAAAAAAATTGATGTCCGTAGGTCCTTACTTTCCGTAAAAACAATTATTTTTTATTTCATTTATTTCACTTTCGCAATTAAATTCAATTATTCCCAAATTTATTTCCAAGTTATAAAATTTATTATCGTACAAAAAAAATTCGTCGCAAAAAAATCACATAAACCTAGACGAAAACAGTTATGAAAACTAGGGAATCTAAAATTTATGTAATATGAGCTATTAAAAAAAAGAGTTGTGTCTCTTTAATTGAAAAAATGTGACACATTGATGCCCTGATATTCATATATAGATGGAGAAATGATCCAAATAAAGAGATACGATCAACCATATACATGCGAGATTACGTACACATACAGGTGAGCAAATACCTATTTAATCAAAGGTGAAGACAAAACAGTTTTCAGTGTAGTAAAACTAAGAGCTATAAAGTATATATTAATAATTACGCGTATACTTAGATTTTCAGTTGGCTCAGAGATTCATAGCTTTGCTAATCATCAGGTACAAAATGTTACGAACCCTTTAATACAGTTGCTTTTTTTTTAATTTCTGGGTTTCATGGGAGCAATGCTATATTTTTGTGGATTCACAATTCAAAATTATTATAAATATAATATGGTATTGGGGAATAAATTCGAAATATAGTGAGTTGGTGGGTGGATGTCGAAAAATAAAATTAAAAGTTATGAAGAGTAAACTTAATAGGGATATTGATCCGTTAATGTGTATTGAGTCAACAGATAAGATTATTGCGATACGAACCAAAAAACTTCGTAGTTATTAAATTAAAAGCGTGGGTAGAAAAAAAAGAATACAGGATAAATAAAAGAAAAATAAACAATCATAAAAAATAATAAAATGAAATAAAAATCGATTAAAAACCGTTAAACACGATCATGGTGTAAACGAGGGATCTCAGTGCCATGAAACTGTAAACGTAGGTATATAATTTTATATATATATATATATATATATATATATATATATATATATATATATATATATATAAAGAAATATAGTCTTAAAGTGTGCTATATTTATGGAATAAAGTGCTCAAAATCAGAGATAGAGCGTGTGTAAATATAAAAGTGAACATAGAAGTCAACACTTAGAGGCGACAGTCTGTTTCATGCTATATGCAATCGTCAGGCCTGACGATTGCATATAGCATGAAACAGACTGTCGCCTATATATATATATATATATATATATATATATAATAGACTGACCTTTAGATTGGCTGACCTTTTAGATCTTGCTCTTGCTTCTTGAAGATGATTCAGACAAGCAGATTGAAACTTGTTGAGTCCACTAAAACATGTTGATCTCCATTCTACCCGCTCCAAGGCTAAGCGCTCAACGGTGTTATGTGGTATATTGACTGCTGAGAAGTTGCTTTTCAGCTTGTCCTTGTATCTTAGACATGGGCGTCCTACATTCCTGTAGCCCTGATCTAACTGGTTGTACATTAGGATCTTGGGTATTCTGTCATCAGACATTCTCAAGACATGACCAGTCCACAATACGATTATTTTCGGCTAACTTACTTGTTCTTTGTTCTTTCTTTTTTTTATAGCTTTTTTCCCTTTGGTATTAGTTTGATTATTTGCAAATCAAGACACTGAAGTTTTTACGGACGAGTGTAATTTCTTATACTTATAAGATTATTACTAGTTTATATATATATATAGAGAGAGAGAGAGAAAGAGAGAGAGAGAGGTAGAGAGAGAGATGTTCGACATTTTTTAATTTTATCTACAGAAAGAAGGTTCCTGAATATCGAAAAAAGTTTTTTTTTTAATTTGTTCTGTCAACTTTACATCTGATTAACCTACCTCAAAAATTGAACGTCATATTTGTCTACAATCAAAATACATTTGTCGCTGACATATTTTCTGCAATCATCAATGATGACATGTCTATGTTCCGGTTTATCGTGACATGAAAAAAATAACTCACCCACCTCCACCCTCTGAGCTTACTTTTCTATTTACCGTAGATCTGACATTTAATTGGTTAATCAAGAAACACACAATCATTTAACCACCAGTTATTTACTGTCGCCTGAAGAAGTACAACCATCGTCTTAAAACATGAAAGTTTTTGCGTACCGATTTCAAAATGTTTTTATTATAATCTCTTACAATGAAAATATAATAATATATTGCTCTACTTTGTATTGAGCACTCTTTTAAAAGTAAATGCTACGAACAGCAGATTTTTACTCCATCTGTTCTTTCTCTCATATATATATATATATATATATCAATCCAGCAGCTGCCAACGGTAATAATAATGGTAACACCTACATCCAAACTAATGGCCTCAGCATGGGGAGACCCATTAGGTTCAGCTAACTCAAATCAGCTGCAAAAGAATTACGCAACAATGTCTAATGGAATCAGTTATCAGTTATCTCCTGTTAATTCACCTTCCAATGTCTCCACCGCCTTAACCAGGTATTGAACTCACAACTCTTTGGTTCCTGTTACTGGATCTAACCAACGCTTTTATCCACTGTGACATATTTTCTTAGGAGTTGTGAGTTCAATATTTGGTTAAGGCAGTGGAGAGCTTGGAGAAGTGAATTAACAGAAGATAACTGATAACTGACACCCATTAGATATGACACGTGGAACTAGAACTGTCTACCCCAGCGAGCGAAATAAAGGATTCAGTTCAACGTTCCTACCACCTGAAGAAGGCCGGAGCGTAAATGACCGAAAAGTTGTGATAAATATGGCAACAAAGATGACAATGTAAATGTGATGTAAATAATGTATATATACCTCATCTCAGAAATGTAAATAGTGTATATATACCCCATCTTTTCTGAGGGAAATATTTGCTTTACACGAACTGTAGTTTTCTGAGAGAAAATTGCATTTGAAAGATCCGTCTTGATAATTTCCGACACACAAGGGAAATGTTGTGCAAAGTCTATATTATAATTTCCTACGGTTTGTGTATTTTTTTCATTGTAATAAGTATTTGTTTGTTTGCAAATTTCACAACTAAGTAAGAATCTTGGGGTTTTTTTCCCTACGCCATTCAAATTACTTGGGATAAGAGATTTGATGTTCTCTCTTCTCCTTTTCTTCCAACAAATAATTTTATGTTGCAGGGAACAAACATTGCTTAGAGTTACAAAGGATAGGAAGTTGTGGAGAGCTGTGATTTCTCACAACCTCAGAAGACATTATACATTAAAGTTGAAGAATTATCTTTTCAGAATTAAGTGATAGTTTTTTTAAATCGATAAAATTTACTATTCGATAATGTTAGTATCCAAGAGCAAATAAATGGTGTTCCAATAACTTGGACCGACTTTAAATGTAAATTAAGTTTAAGCGTCTAATGATTTTTTTTCTTTTTCTTTCACATTTAACAACTTAAGTCTTTTGGCAATTTCAACCATGGAAAGATTAATAATCAAACAACGTGTTAAAGTTATCGAAGCCTGTTACGAAAATGGACGTTTAAACAGAAATGCATTTCGTGCACTTCGCGATTTTTTGATCAACATAATTATGTTTTTAAATCTGAAAGAAAAAGAAAACATCATTGGACCTTTAAACTTAATTCACATTTAAAATCGTTCCATGTGATTGGAACACCCTATATATCTAAAATAGATAAAATGCGAACAAAGAAAAGTTGTCACAGAAATTCTCTTTAACCCAACATTTTCAGAAAGATATTTTTTTCTAATGATTTTTTATATTACTTTGTAGTAATGGGAAATGACAGACGATTACAATGGTTAATACGAACGCTACAGAAATTTACTACTCCAGACCATGAGAGAAAAATTTGTTTTATAATTTTCTGTTCTTCTTGCTTATGAAGAAACATTAATAAAACAATTAAGTTACTATTTTTTACTTGTTTAAATAATTCAATACAGTTTTAAGCAAATCTAATTAAAACTTGTTTGATTTATTTAGACAATGCGTTAATTTTTTCAGCTCCGCTCGACAGAGTTGTAGTTATGAAAAATGGCAGATGACAACAATGGTTACTATGAACGCTGAGATCGTAGTGACCGTTGAAATTGAAGAATTCTATAAAAATTTCAATATTTTTTGAAAATCATTCATACCCACTTCTGAAAAACAGCAACTTATTTTTAGACGGCAAGAGTATAAACTTTTAAAAATATTTTTTTAAATGTAAACAATATTCTTTCTAAATTACGACAAGTCAAATAATTCTCTTTTTTTTATACAAAAAGAGGAATTTAAAAATATTGAGAGAAACATTGATTGTTTATGGCAACTTTAAACGATTTGTTTTAAGAATAAATAACACAGATGAAGTATTTATCAAAATGGGATTTTAAAACTGTTATACAAATTAAATGTGGTCGCAGGGACTGGATAACTTTTCTCCTTGAACCGTATTCATGTGTATGGAAACCCACGTAAAAGTAAAGACCTTGTATCACACCCTGCTTTAGTGGGAAGGTCAGGTAAATAACGATTTAGCGATGGAGGCAGTTTGCTTCGACTGTTGTTAGGGAGGGACACATAGATAAAAAAAATAGCCTTACGCAAATGTATGAAAGATATTTATTCACTTATTGTATATAAAGAATATGTAACAATACGGATGTTGTAATAGAGAGACGAATTTTGTTTTAGAAAGACGAATAAGGTGGTGATCACAGATTCATCAAACTGGACACTTGTGATTATAGTTAATTAAGTGATTCTCATTGAATTGACCCATATCCATTTTAAAGGCAGAATTAGCCAGCAGTGGACGGATAATGTGGTTGTCTCACTTTCATAGGGCGTCAATATCGGGCAGGTGGCCTGAAAGTTTCCAGACAGATTATGGTCTTTCGTTGCTACGATATTTTCTAATCGTTATGTACTCCACATCTGGCCGTGTAATCTGATATTTATTGATTCATGTCGAGCTGGTGTGTGCATTCGCTAGCCTCGGGGAATAGGGTCAAAGGTAACACCTATCTCAGTTTCGTGTGGTTCAATCGATTTTCTTGCTTCGTAGAACAAAGCTTTTATTGACTTATAGAAGATACTATCTTGTTTTGACGCATTAGCACGCACACAGAAACGTTAACTGGCTACTTTCACTTTCGTTTTCATCTTTCTGGGTAATTTGTGGTAGCAACTGTTCTTTTTGTCAGTCCTTTTTTTTCTTCAATGACCCAATTTCCAGAATATTTTTTTATTCTCCTTGATGGTTCATTTAGAGTTCTTTTTTTCAAATGCTTATGTCTGCAAGAATGCAAAAATATGGTCCTCGGCAACCGAAAACATCCAAGTAGCGAGTTACGAACTGGGGTTATAAACATCAAGCAGGTGCAGAATTTCAAATATCTGGGAAGCGTTTTAACAGAAGGTGGAAAATGTGACACAGAGATCCGAAGCACGCATTGATGAGTGAATGAAGCATCCCAATGAAAGAGGTATTCCAAAAGCTAAGCAAGGTGCTGAGAAACGGAAAAAAAACAGTAGAAACAAATAAAATGCTACTGGATTGCTATGTGATGGCCATATCCTTATATGTTGGACAATTTCCCTAAGGATGAGGAAAAGCTAGAAAAAAATGGTTCTACAGAAAGATACTGAGAATTCCATTGAGATAGCGAGTAGGCAATAAAGAAGTCTTAAATTAAACGGTAACAGAAAAGAACACTTCTACTCAGAATCAGTAAAAACAGCTAGAATAACTTGGCCACATAATGAGAAAGGGGCTTTGGAAAAACGGAGAGCAAGGGAGATAGAATGGAGGGCGGAGCAAGCGAGCGGTGGAGCGGGGGCCTTAGCAAAAGTGGGGATTGCTAAAAGCCACATGAGATAGAATGTTGTGGAGAGCCATGATCGCCTATGTCCGGAAGGGAAACAGCACATAGAACAATAATTATTCGTTGTTAAAATAAACCTGCTAAAAGCAATTATGTGTTGCAATTTCGGCTAATCCTCGTCGCCAAAATGTTGTAACGTAGGGAAGGTTACTGAATAGAATTATCAAACGAAGGTTGGTAATGAACGATAATATTTTAGGACAAGAACAACACGTATAAGATTTGCCAGCGGCGCGTAGAAGAAGTAGTCAACTGCTAGAAGTAAGCCAAGGGAATTCCACAATGAATCTCCAACTGCAGGATATCTAGCATAAAACGGGTCGGGTAGCTGTTTCCCGAGATGGGACTCTGCCCTTTGACATCGCCGCGTCTGGGGATCCCCTCTACAGAGAGTTTGAACAGCACAGCTGGACACGAGTCTCCAACTGCAGGATATCAACCAACCGCCCCACGATTTCAGATGTGGCACAGGGGCGAATTTAATGTGGCGGTATCCGAGCCCGTAGGCTCGGCCAAAAATTCCCCGTAGACCCAGTATAAAACAGGGTCGGGTAGCAGTTTCCCAAGACGACACTCTGCCATTCGACATAACCTCGTCTGAGGATCCTCTCTGCTCGGAGGCAGAGAGTTTGACCAGCACAGCTGGAGACGAATCACCATACAGTATTTACTACTGTATTTATGTGAATGGGGACATACCCATTATCGTCCGTACCTATGCTACAACAATATGTTAATCGAGGTTCTTTTAAAGGACCCATAATATTTGTGTAAGAAAGTATCTTTTCATTATAATGTTGCGTCCCTACCTTTGTTAGTACGGCCTTTACGCCGTACCAATGCCCCGAAAATAATGGACTATTCCGTTTTGATTTCATGAAAGACAGAAAAACATATCAGAGACGCTACTTGATATTTGTGAGAAAAAAGAAAGACAGAAAGAAAGAAATGTTTAACTTTTTCTTTCAATACCTCAATAGAGGATTTCGTTTTGATCGCATGGACAAACGGTAAAAAACAGAGGCTTTACTTGGTTTCAACAGAGAAAATGAAAGAAAGAAAGAAAGAAAGAAAGAAAGTCGAGAAAGAAAGGCGAGAAAGAAAGAAAGAAAGAAAGAAAGAAAGAAAGAAAGAAAGAAAGAAAGAACTTATTAATCCTACCAATAAATAATGGATTATTCCGTTTTGACTGAGTGGAAAGAGAAAAGACACTCTGTTTCAGTGAAATAAATAAATAAATAAATAAATAAATAAAAAGAAAGAAAGAAAGAAAGAAAGAAGTGTTTAATATCTCCTGCTAATACTCCATACAGAATGGACTATGCCATTTTGATTGCGTGGAAAGAAGGTAAAAGGCACTAATTCGTTCCAGTGAGAAAAAGAAAGAAAGAAAGAAAGAAAGAAAGAAACAAGTGTTTACCTTCTGTTTCAGTGTCATGATAAAAGTTGTAGATTACAAATCTTTTAATTTCTACTTACTTTTTAAAACAGCGACCAGCATTCATAGTTTTGTTATTATTGCATTATTTTGTTATTATTGCATTATTTTGTTAAAGTTGTTAAGCTCAAATATTTAAAGATGCAACTGCGCCAACTGCGGCCCGCGAGCCGCATGCAGCCTGGCACGTAGTTTTCTGCGGTCTGCCAAAACATTTGGAAAAAAAAAGCACATCTAAACTTTTATAACGTGATCAAAAACTTGCCCTCCTTGTGCAATAGATTCGGACCCGTGTTTAACAACGCTCTACCCATGCGCAATAAGTTTCCTTTTCTCTTTCGATTTTGTCCTTGTAACAGTTAAGTCAGTAAATTTCCTAACATGAATCCTTCAAAGAAGCGCAAGGTTGGTGATGAATGCCGTGTCTTTAATGACGACTGGATACGCAAATACTTCTTTTGCAATACAGGTAATAAAGCAGTGTGCTTAATTTACAATGAAACAGTTGACGTATTTAAGAAATATAATCTGAAAAGGCACCACGAAACTAAACAGGAAGAATTTTGGAACCATTTTTCTGAGGACGAATACAACAAAAAAGCTGCAGAGTATGTTACGAAACTTAAGAAACAACAATCAATATTTGTCAAGCAAACTGGTCTTCCTGATAATGCTGCAGAGGCCAGTTTCATTGTAGGCTACAACCTCGCCAAACACAACAAGCCATTTTCGGATGGAGAGTTTGTGAAGCAGTGCATGGTGGACTGTGTACGTGTAGTGTGTCCTGAAGTTAAAGGGAAATTTGAAAATATTTCATTATCAAGAAGGACAATAGTACGACTCATTGATTTAATAAATGAAGAACTCAAAGAACAGTTGAACACTGCAAGCAAAACTTTGGTTTTCATTGGCTCTTGACGTGAGCACGGATAACGTAGGCACTGCACAATGACTTGACTGTATCCGTGGAATTGATACAAATTTCGTAATCACAGAGGAATTACTTGGTCTGGAATCCACGATAAATACAACCTTTGGTCAAGACCTGTGTTGTGGATTCCGAGATGAAATCCCGTCTCAAATGAATGACAAACGCAGGAATGAAATATAACAAATAAATGTATTGACGTAATAGTACAATTGGTAATACGGTTAGTAGATCCAGAAATGCGGTTAGTAGCAATAATAATATATATACAATCTGGGAAATTTAGTATCGAAGTATGACTTCTTTCTGAGTCTACGTGCTCGCAACTGTGACTCCTACAAAGCGGTTACATCACACTCTCACTCTCTGACCCTATCACTCTATCAGAGTATCTCTCTCTGACCTCCGGGTATTCACCGGCAGCAGTACAAGTACACACTGGTCGAGTCCACTTGTATGAAAAAGGGGTGGTCCCCATAACAACCTGTTTGAATGTGCTGTGAATTTTACTGAGAAATGTGGTTTGCCATGGAATAAAATGGCAAGCATGACCACAGAACCAATGTAGGAATGATTAAACTTAAAAAAAAAAATTAGAAGCACAAAACCTAAGCAGTGATATATTGACTTTCCAATGCATTTTACACCAGGAAAGCCTTTGTAAAGCAGCACTAGACTTAAAGCTTGTGATTAATCCAGTTGTAAATGTGGTGAACACAATACGATTAAGGGCACACCACCACCGCCAATTCAAATCACTGCTTGAGGACATGGAATAAGAATATGAAAGCGTGATTTATCACAATAGTGTTAGGTGGTTGATCCTGAATAAAGTGATAAAAAGAGTCTGGGCTTTACAGAAAGAAATTCTATTATTTCTAGATATGAAACGGATTTCATGTGATTTTGTGACCAAAATAGAATGTGATGAGTGAAGATGAGCTGATGTTTACAGCAGACATATTTGATAAACTAAATGAACTGAATTGCAGAGAAAGGGTTTATTTGCGCATGAAATGTGGAAAAATGAAAAATCTTTCAACACAAAAGTAGACTTATTTGTAAGGCAAGCAGGTGAGGGTAAGCTTTGCCAGTTCCCTTTATTAGGAAAAGAGAAAATACCCGAAAGTTTTTTTCTGTTAAGATCAGGGGTTATTTGCAGAGTTTAGAGGATGAAATCACAAGAAGATTTCAGGACTTCCAGAAAATTGAGCCTGAATTCAATTTGTTGTCTTCTCCATTCACTGCTGATGTCGATGCAGCACTTAAGGAGCTGCAGCTTGAGTTAATCGACATACAAGCTGATCACACACTGAAAGAAATGGATAATGCTGGGACATTAATTGAGTTTTATAAATCATTGTCTGATGATAAATTTCCATGTATGAAGAGATTTGCTGGGAAAATGTTCTGTATATTTGGATCAACATACATTTGTGAACAAAGTTTTTCTTGCATGAAAATTAACAAGAATAATTACTCTTTTAAATATTCTTTAACATAAATAAATTTGCAGGCAGTAATGAGGATCGCAAGAAGCAACCTCACTCCACATTTCAAAAGAATTGTTAAAAGCTGTGGTAGCTTGTCCCAATAAATAATTGAATATAAAATTTTCTCATAAATTATTAAAACTACCTCAATTGTTTAAGTTTTATTTATTGATTTCTATGCTTGAAAGTACACCTTTTCAGAAATAAAACTTCATTTTCAAAAAGTGCATACAATCGGCCCTCCGTCGATCTCTGCCTTAACAATGTGGTCTTTCAGCCAAAACATTTGCGTACCCTTAGAATAGGAGGGTTTCTACGGCTATTTTATTGTCGTGGAACTCGCCATGAGTTCATTCGATGACTAACTTCAGCATTAAGATTTATAAAATTAAAATAGAAAAACCGTGAATTTTTCAATAGTATTTCGAAGATCATTTTCGAATGCAGGAAATTTTTTTTTTTTTTGTCGTCTTGTCGTTTCCAGGCAACGAATTTTATTTACACTTTTCAATCAAATGTTTTCCCATAAAAAAGATATCTTCATTTTTACTCTATGTTTTGTTTAGGCGTAAGGATGCGACTATAGAATTGAACCCCATTAAATTAATTTTGCTAATGTCAGTACAAAGGAGACGATTCCATTGTTTATCTTGCTAAGGAATAAATGTTTCGTTGCATGAGAGGGGGTGCACATTCTCACCTGTTATTGGTTTAATTATATCTCATTCCTTAAGTACAAAACTAGTTACGATTTGGAATTATTCAAAAGAATTTCGTTATTTTAATACATATCCACATGGCATCAGTTTAAACTGACGCCTTCTGATCTGCAGAGATCTGAACACTAAGTATTCTATTATAATTGTGCTTGTGCCTCCGACCGTTGCGCCCTGCCAATACCTAATAAATAATGGACTGTTCCGTTTTGATCGCGTGTAAAAACGAGAAAAGACACCACTTCGTTTCATTGGGAAAAAGAAAGAAAGAAAGAAAGAAAGAAAGAAAAATGCTTAAAGTTATTTCAGTGAAATAGGGAAATGTTGTTTTTCATTTTTATGCGTCAGTAAATGAGATATGGAGAAAAATAAGTAAGAAACTCAGGTATTTTTACCTTTTGTATTTGATTTTCATTGGTCAATCGTGTTTCGCGCACATTCAACTTGTTTAAGCAATGTTGGTATAAATTCGATGTTCCGAGAAAGTTTCTTTATTCTGCCATTCTGTCGTATTCCGGTCCATATTCTCATATATATATATATATATATATATATATATATATATATATATATATATATATATATATATATATATATATATATATTAAAAAAACCAAAAATCGTTGATGGAAACAACGGATAACTTGCCAAAATCTAAAACTCTTATACAGTCCCGAATAAAACTGACAAAAATGAAAAGATAAAAAAAGCGTAAAGGCAAACCCCTACTTCAAAGCTTAGATTAATTAGACAGAACAAAAACGTTAAAATCCTATGATACTCAGACGACTATATATATATATATATATATATATATATACTCTTAGACTCTTCGCAGATGCGAATTGAGTCACTGTCGGTCACTGGGTCTGTTTCTAAAATAAATAAAAAAACCCTCTTTCATCCCTAACGTGCGCCGACGGCTTAATGGTTAGAATCTCCGACTGACACTAGCTAAAGGCAACCGGATGTCTGGTCACACTGATGAGCTACGAAACAGTCTGTCTGTGGATGACGTTATATATATATATATATATATATATATATATATATATATATATATATATATATATATATATAGTATTATTATTATTATTATTAATAGAGATCTTATAAGTATAAGAAACTATACTCGCTCGGAAAACCTTCAGTGCGTTGATTTGCAAATAAACAAGCCAATACCAAAGGGGGGAAAAAGGTATAAAAAAGAAAGAACCAAGAATATGTACGTTAACCGAAAATAATCGTCCAACATACGAGTTCAAGGCCCAACGAAAAAAAGCCCGATGCGAGTACCCAAAATAACTAAATAAAGTGCTCAATACAATGAGTAGAGCAGACCTAGTTAAACCTAGAGAGCCAGACAAACCTAACAAGGTTTCACCTAAGCCGATCATCAGGGAAAGTTGGCTTTTCCTGACGATCCGCTTAGGTGAAACCTTGGTAGGTTTATCTGGCTCTCTAGGTTTAACTATATATATATATATATTCAAAATTATTCATATCTATGCACGGGGTTAAGTATCTAAACTGTCAACTGTATGCAACTGATCAATTGTCAAAAAAGGCTTCGTATGAATGAAACATGTAGGTCATAGCGAGGATATTCCTTTTTCAAAGTTTCCCACATGGCACAACAGAATCTAAAACAAAGAACTCAATCAAATCAAAAAACACATTATTTAAAGACTACCAATAGCAGCAACAGCTAAAATGGATAGCACATATAACTTGAAGTGAAAATAATAACATAATCAAGATTTACATTCCACACTGTTTCAAACAAAGAGTTAGGAAGGATATCCTCATCAATACTGGAAAGAGTGACTGCACTTGGGAAACCTATTTTCCTGAAAAATTGTTTTAAGAGAAAGTTTTTTATAAATTCAAAACAATAGTAGCCGGATTTTCGATTAATTAACTCAGAAGGAAACGGCTAATATTACCAATTCTGTTGCGCAAGAAAGACAGTTACCCCATTGGACATATACCACCATATCTTTCTTGCCATAGCAATAATTCATCTGTCAAACCGCTTTAAATCCTGTCAGCCGCACACAGATAAACTGCCACCTAGACACTCCACTACACAAAAAGGAAATAATGATATAATCGAGATGTTGTCGTTCCACATTACTTCAAACAAAAAGTTAGGAAGGAAACCTCCATTAATACTGTAAAGAATTTCACAAGTTAATGGACTGGAGAAATTAATATTCCTGAAAAACTTGTTTTAGTAGAAAGATTTTATAAATTTCAATAAATTTAAATCGTAAATAACACTGGCTTATCGGTCAATGAACGTCGGGTGTTGACATTAATATTATATATCAACCTGATGGCTGCAGCGTCAATCATGAAAGGTAAGGTGTTAAAAACTACACAATCCCATGAAACGCACGAAAACCGGTCACTGGAGATAATTAGAGAGCTGAGAAAGAAAGTAGATGTAGACAACCATAACGATAGCGTGACAATGAATCGTCCAGATTTAATCTAACATCATTAAACATGGCCGCTTTGTAGAGAATTAGCTCTAGTGAGTGTGTAATCTGCTACCAGCGGATATATATAGCTACTATCACTGGTTCCCAAACTGCATGAATTTAAGCGTGTTATTAGGTTGACATCCTTGTCCCGGCCTTTCACTGTCGAAACGGTTAAGTGTAGCCGTCTCTTCTACTCCAATAGCTTCTTATATCACACCTCCCGTAAGCGGAACTCCCTTCCTATCACTTGCTTCCCTGATAGCTATAATCTTCAAATATTCAAATGTAATGTCAATCGACATCTTCTTATGCCTTGACCATGATCCCTGTCCTTCTTATCATCTTTTTCCCAAACACCTCTCTTTACTCTTACCCCCATTCACTGTAACCCCTTGCGTGCTAGTGGCACTCCCGTCTTACTTGGGGGTGATTTGCTTAATATATATATATATATATATATATATATATATATATATATATTGCAAAAAAGACCTGATACCACAGAACAGGAATATTGATTTAAATAAAGATAATTTTATGTCATTTTTTTTTTTTTTTTAGACTTAGGCTGCCTTTCGGCCAACGCATCATCAGGGACCAATCGTTGGCAACTTTTAACTCATTTGGATTGATAAGAGATAGTACTGGAACACACTTAAAATTACGAAATACGTAAAATTAAAAAAAAAAAACAAATAAATTTACTTATTAAAATGCGTAAATAAAGTTTTTTTTTTATCCAGTGGAGCATAAAAAGGAAAAATCAAAGCTCCGAATAAATTCAAGGATCTTAAAAATTCTCTTTCTGCTTGCATAGTACAGGTTGGAATCATTTTAAGCATAAAGCTTCCAAAATTAATAAATGATGTTTTGATCTACCTGTATCCAAAATGGAAAGCGAGTCAGTCGAAAAACAAAACGAGCATGACTCATTATCTAATAGGTGTGTCCAATTGAAAACTCGTGCGTTGATTGCGACACACGAGAATGTTCATACCTAGGAACATGATGGCTTATTCTCGACTCTAACCTGAGACTGGAAATTTTAGATTTTTTTCTTAATTTATTCGAATTCTTTTAGTGTGTTTTTTTTCCATGTAAGGTGGTATTCCACACTGTAATAATAGAAGATTTGCCAAAAATGATGAAATGTTGTAAGAGCCAAGGCCCAAAGTTACTGTAGATGATCTTGTGATTAAGACACTCTCTAGACATTCTTACTGAATTATTTTCTCCTCTGATCAGAGTAGCATTTTTTATGTCAAAATTGTGGTCAGTCTCGTTACGGTGGGCACCTGACGTATTATTTTGTAAAATATCCCTTTTCCGTTCATCTAATCTTTTATTTACATTCCTTGGGATTTCTCCTGTGTATTTATTTGACAATTATTAAAGGCAATGGAGTAAATCCCACCTTAGCGTTTTAGCTTTTTTTTTTGTTTAGTATTGACTAAATATTTTATTGTTTTAGATGTAATAGTAAAACTTTTATGTCAAAAATTAACTCACTACTCAACGATACAGACACATACGAAAAATAAACGAACAAAAAATAACAACTGAAACACAAACATTCAACAAGAAAATCAGGAATCTAATTAAAAATGAAAACAAATCTTGGTATAGAGTCATAGAATAGGACACCCAAAACTTTACGATCTCCTCAAAATCCACAAAACTGGTATCGCAATGCCCCCACCCATTATCTTAGGAATAGACTGGCGAAAGCCATAACAAAAATTCATATCCTCTCCTTGGAACAATCAGTTCATGTCATAGAAAGGACTCAGGTAGCATAGTTGAAAAAACGAAAAGAAATTAACATGACCGATAAACGCATGGCCAAGTTAAATATAAAATCAACATCCCAGCTGAAAAATGCCTAAATTTCTTCCCACAATCAGAGATAAAGCTCTCTCTACCAACAGCTAAAAGAAGAAAAATCTGCCGTCACATCACCAATCAGTTCTACTTCACGTCTAATAATGATTGTTACAAACAAAAATTTGGATTAGCAATGGGATCGCCTCTCAGTGGAGTGTTGGCATTTATCTTTTCAGAATTTCTCGAATTCGATCCTTTTCCAAAATATTTTGCTCAAGCAATCAACATACTTTCGTTATATTGATGAAGCTCTACTTATATATATTGATTTACCTGACCTAGTAAATCAATTCGAGCACAAAATGGAATTTGCATACGAAATGGAAGAACGCAATTCCTTACACTTCCTAGATATCAAGCTACACCACGTTAACAACAGCTTAAAACTCAGTGCCCACCGGAAATCAAGCAACAAAAACGATCAATTAAATACCTATTCCTATCATAACAACAATAAAATCCGACATAATCATCAGATTCTATCTAAGAGCACTAAGAATATGCATCTCGGATTGTTTACACGAAGAGGAAAAATACATTGAAAACACTTTCAAACTTCTTCAATACCCTAGTTAATGTATATTCAATGCAAAACAAAAGACCCACAAAATGATTCAAATAAAAAAATTATACCCCCACGAGAAACCCAATGAATCAAAAAAATATATTATCCTGCCTACTAATTCTATCATATCTACAATCGAAAAGAATCTATCTAAACTCAACATAAAAGTTGATACTACTACATCTAAAACAATAAAGACATAGACAATAATAAACAAAACAATAAGCTAAAACCTGAAGGAGATGTCTAAACCATCACCTTTAATAATTGTCACAAAAATACATAGGAGAAACCTCAAGGAATCTAAATAAACAATTATATCAAGACAATAGGGATATTTTACAAAATAATACGTCAAATGCGTTGGCCGCTCACCATAACTAGACTGACCACAATTTTGACATAAAATGCTACTCTGATCAAAGGAGGAAATAATTCATTACGACGTAGATGTCTAGAGAGTGCCTTAATGGCAAGGCCATCTACAGTAAATTTGCGCCCTGGCCCTTTCACCACTCCTAGTAGATCTTCTAATATCACAGTTTGGAATAGCTACTTACAAAACTGATGGAAAGAAAACAAACGACTCGAAAGGAATTCGGCTAGATAAAAAAAATGAAATTCTAAAATTGCCAGTGATAGAAATTATTAGGAGGATTTGAGATAATTATAATTAAGTAATTCATCGAGTCTAGAAGAAACCTCAACAGAATGCAGAAAGCACTGGACGGCCGTTTCATCCTATATTTGGGACTCATCAGCAGATATATCGAGTCTGATTCGCTACCTCTTCGTCACCGGGGGCCCGTTGGAACAGTTAGCATGATGTTTGCCTGTTAACGTAACTGTCCTGGTTTCAATTCTCGGTAGTGGATGCCCACTGCTGATGACTCCCAAATATAGTACGGGATTCTGTTGAAGTTTCTTCTACACTCGATGATATATATATATATATATATATATATATATATATACAGGGGGAAGGGGTAAATTGTCGCTATTTTATATTTTTAATTTCGTGCATGCGCTTTGTTTGTTTTTGATTTTCTCGACTGTACAGTAATAGTAGGAACAGTTGGGCACCGTCTAAGAGAAAAAAAAGCACCATGACGCAATTCACTGCGTCAGAAATTTGGAAACAGCATACTCTACTGCTTGGCATTCCCGCAGGAAGCTCCAATACGAACATTTCAGAGTGTTTTGGGCGCCAATCTGATGACAGTGCAGAGGACACGGAAAGAGTTAGATGAGGCTAATAGTGATTACGAAGGTACGGCAGCTCGGAAAACTCATTCTGATAAGAAAAAAAAACAGACTCAACGCGGAAGCCTACATCAAATGCCTTTAGGAGGTAGCAATGCCCTGGATAAAGAGGGTGGCTGCTGTAAGACCCTATGTCTGGCAAAATTATTCTGCACCTTGCCACACAAGCATGAGAACCCAGTCATGGCTCTCAGACAATTTCTGCGACCACATCACCCCATACATCTGACCAACTAACTCCCTAGACTGCAACCCCCTTGATTATTATTATTATTATTATTATTTGTGGGGTGCAGTTGAGCGAGATACCGGCAAAACAATGTAACACCAAAGATGAACAAGGATTATGGTAGCATTAATCAACTTAAACAAGGAGACCGTCCAGAAGAGTTGCAGGAGATTCCGAGGTCGTCTGGAGGTCATGGTTGAAGCTAATGGCAATTTTATTGAATAAATTTACTCTTTAGTATTTCAAGATATTTTTGTGTAGTAATTTTGGTAAATATATCTGTTAAAATGAGATGTCAGTGTTATTTTCATTTTTGCCTAATTTAGAGGACAATTTATCCATCTCACCTATATATATATATATATACATATATATATATATATATATATATATGTGTGTGTGCGTGTGTGTGTGTGTGTGTGTAAAAATTCAAATATAATATATCTGTAAAAAATATGAATAAAAGACAAAAGGAAAACTAATCATTTAAAAATGGTTTCGTCCTCTGAGGAACTTTATCATGGCAAATGTGGAGAGTTTATCTTGTAACTTGTAACTTAATATATTGGACATAAATTCCTACATTATTCCGGCTACTGTCCTCATCTTTTCCGCCGTTGTACTCTCCGGCCTTTTTCAGGTGTTTGGAATGTCGATCTGAACCCTTTATTTCGCCCACTGGGGTAGACTATTCTAGTTCCACGTGCCATGTCTAATGGGTGTCAGTTATCAGTTATCTCCTGTTAATTCCCCTCTCCAAGTTCTCCACCGCCTTAACCTTAACTCCCACTCTTTGTGTCCTGTCACTGAATCTAACTAAAGCCTTTATCCATTGTCCGATGTGTTCTTGAGAACATCTGTGTATGAATTTCTGGGTACTATAAACCTAATGTCTTCAGCAACTATTTTTACCAGTGATTCTATTGCAAATATTGCAATATGAGCTCTGGTAAAAACATGATGATAACAGCAAAAACTGCAATATGACCACTAGTAAAAAATAGTTGCTGAAGATATTAAGTTTATAATACCCAGAAATTTATACACAGTTGTCCTTAAGGACACATGACATAATGGATAAAGGCGTTGGTTAGATCCCGTGACAGGATTCAAAGAGTTGTGAGTTCAATACCTGGTTAAGACAGTGGAGAGGTAAATTAACAGGAGATAACTGATAACTAACATTTATTAGACATGGCACGTGGAACTAGAACAGTCTACCCCAGTGAGCAAAATAAAGGGTTCAGTTCGACATTCCAACCACCTGAAGAAGGCCGGAACGTACAACGGCCGAAACGTTGTGATAAATATGGCAACAAAGATGAGGATAGTATTCCTGGCAGATAGCATTAAAAACACTCTAGAGGGTGCTAAAATATAAAATTTGAAAACCTAACGATATATTTCCTCTTGTGTAAAAATGCAAGTAACAACATAAAATTCCCACATTTACCTTGATAAGCTTTTATTTCTTAACACTTTACTTAAGGCGTCTTTCACTATTGTAAAAAATCTATCGCCGTAACATAAAACAATATTTTTGGTGCTAGATATAAAAATTATGCCACAGTAACCTAAAAAATTTTGTGCAAAATATGTTTGTTTTTTTTTCCTGCCAACTCCAAGTTCTTGTGCTAGACACATAAATCAGTTGGTAGAAACAGCAAGTCACAAGAGGTGTAAAATTTTAAATACCAGTAAAATTTTAAAAGCGGAAAAACACATTTATTTACAATTTATAAATTTGAATAGTACAAAAAAAGGGGTTGTACAAAATTTTCCTTTTGTACGTCTCTTTCGGCAGAATAACAATTTCTGAGGTAACAAAAAGAAGTGATTACCCAGAGAGACAAGAAAAAATATGTAACATTCTTCAGTTTGATAAAAAATGGATTCGTACACACAAAAAAATAATCCCTTCAAAAATAGAAAAAAAAAACACGAAAAACTTGAAGTAAAAGAATACCAAAATGGCGCAAGGCAGAATTTTTAACCACCTCCATTCTTAAGAGTTTATACAAACAGGACGTCTCAGCTCGAAGGAAATTTATTTTGTGTTTTCAACTTGATTTCTCCAGGGCTCTTGAAATATTGCCGCAAAGTTCACTTTTTTCTTCGGTGTGAAGAATTCTTCGAGCGGCTCATTAAGTTTCGGGGTAGAGATCTGCTTCAAATCTCTCAGCTCAGATTTATGACCCCCGGCTGGATCGTCCTTTGAAGTGCAGATGCTAATGTTCTCCTCGTTAACGACACAATCTCTGTCTTCTCTCTGTTCTTCCCTTCGTCCGCTGATAGCAGTCCTTTTTATTGAAAAAGTGATCATCATATCGGCTCCAGCCAAAATTTTACTAGGGCTAAAAAAACTTGTTTCTTATTGACCAATAAAAAAAAAAAAAAAACTCTTCAAGTATTCAAAAAATGAATCCGAAACACATCAAACAATGTTGGCGGTGTCACCGCTTGAGCCTAAAAGGCAATAAAATTTGCATAGATTTTAACACACAAATTGTCTGGGCTTCAAAAGAATACACTTTTCTGAAAACATGTATAAAAAGAACCTAGACAATTATTCACAGATTTTTATCATTTTTTAACAAAAAATAAAATTTTTATATTATTACAATGCGCGTTTGAATTTCGGTGTCAATCCTTTGTTAAAACACTTCCTAAATGTTTCGAACCTTTTGTTCGAATCCTGCTCTCTGCGGAGGGCGCATATTTTTCTTTAAAAGGATTCCTAGAATTTCCAGATATTTGGGATTTTCCAACAATGTCGCACGTGGATAGTAAAATTACGAACCAACCCAGGGTTTGTTGCCTTGGTTCTTAGGACGTCAACCGAAATATTAGACGAAAGCTGACAGGATAAAGATGATTTGTCTCTCTTAGCAGCCTAAGACAGTGGTCCTTAGCAGCCTAAGACAGAGGACCTCTATTGTGTTCTGGAGAACACCGGTTGAGGAACATCGGTTAAAACTAATAACGTTCCATCATCAGCAAATGGACACAGTATTGTTATCTATCACTATGAACGGGTGTTCTATAAGGGTGGGATCGAGGTTTGAACGCCTATTGGGACATGTTTGTACTTGCTAGATTTTGATGTCTCTCATTAGTAGTTCATATGATGGCATGTTCCTTTTGCTGACGACCATGCGTTCTATTTTCTTGCACTTGATGATTAGTACTTTCTTCTCACTTTGTTTTGCGAAAGTTCTGTTGAAGACCCTGTAGTTTACCTTCTGTGCCTGCTATCAATAGTCGTCTATATATCTTAGTACTTCAAATTCTTCTGGTAGGACTTCAAATTCTCACACAATCGCCTTAGAGAGCAGAAAATGTATCCTTATTAACTTGCATAAAATTATTTTCTCCTTTTTGATCGTCCCCAATGCACCAATTTATTCCATATATTTATTTTTAGTACTTTGGGGAAAAGATGCAACATTTTTTGTATTGTTATTTTCAATAAACATATTTTTTTTATTTCATATTTCGATAAAAAGAATTCCACAAAGAAAACACGGAAAATTATTCCTACATCTTTCTTTATATATAAACTCAAACATCACCTCAAGTATCGGTACTTTTATTATTTTTAAATAGGCGAAAATAAATGAACTAACTTATCTTATATATAAAAATAATAATATACGAACTTTTTGAAAGGCAGTATTAGTTTTCTAATTAACTTTAATGATTCGGTATGATTTCGCCAAAAGCAAAAGCAATCCAACAAATAAGGGATTTGTAGCAATTTCTTTTTCTCACAAGTCTAAAAATGATCACACTGTTCTGAGATTCCATTCCAATTAAATTTCTGAAAAAATAAATCCTCTAAAAGAAATCCCGTTCTATTTTTTTTTATCTGTTGGGGAATAAAATTACATATCTATTTTTAAAAACAGTATGAAGCGTTTTTGAACATTTTTGTATATATTTAGATATTTAATTGCTGTAGAACACTGTATCCAGTTGAAACTGTTCAATCAGCTGGGACTGAAAAACGCGAACAAAATGTGGTAAGACCGCCCCCATCTCCACAGAAAAGTGTACTCTCAACCTCGGGGGTTAAGGCAGATAAATCAGTACTATAAGTGTTCGCTGCCAGGATTCGAACTTGTGTATCTTCTGCAGGAGAAACTGATATTAAATCAAACGTGATTTAGACTGACTCAATCTTGGTGTGCGTCGACGATCAAGCAATGTTGAAAACTGCCTTATAAACGCAAATCTTCCTGTGACACTCCAAACAATCTTATCTGCTTGGTTTCGTATCCCGGCGTAAACAAAGCAATTTATAAATAACTGATGGATTTTTATTTATTAATCCCAGAGATTTTAAAACATACTCGTTCATTTTTTAGGATATTCATATTTGAGTAGATGCTACTTTAATTTATTAAACAGTATATTTATTTATTTTAGCCGACCTGTCTAAAGCACGTCGGAACTAACGACAGTTTCTCCTGTCAAGGGAAACGCGGGTTCGAACCCTGCCGGAGAGCTCATATTTTTCTTGAAAAAGATTTCTAGAATTTCATGATATTAGGGATTTTCCAATAATATGTCGTACGTAGATAGTAAAATTACGAACCAATCCAGATTACCTGGTTCTTAGAATGTCAACCGAATTATTAGACGAAAGCTGACAGGATAAAGATGGTTTGTTCTCTACAAGACAGTGGTCCTTAGCAGCCTAAGACTGGGGAACACCATTTGAGGAACACCGGATAAAACTAATGACGTTCCAGCAAATGAAACTGGAATTGTTATCTATTACTATGAATGGGTGTACTATCAGTATGGGCTCAAGACTTGAACGACTATTGGGACTTAACCTCAAACCTGACCTCAAGTGGAACTCGTGCATACGATTCATCGGTAAAGATATTGAAAAAATAGCTGATTCTCTGTACTGCTGCAGTAACTACCTGGATCATTCTGCTATCCTCTGCTATTACAAGGGCCATATCAGACCTAAAATGGAATACTGCTGCCATATATGGACAGGAGTTGCCAAGTCTTCACTTTCCAGTCTTAATAGATCTCAAAAGCATCTCCGTTATCCTGTGCCTTTACAAGACCCATATCCGGCTGAAATGGAGTATTGCTGCCATATATGGAGAGGAGCAGTCCAGTCTTCACTTTCCAGTCTCAATAGAGCCCCAAAGTTTCTCTGCTACCCTCTGCCTTTACAAGAGCCATATCCGGCCGAAAATGGAGTATGCTGCCATAGATGGACAGGAGATACCCAGTTTTCACTTTCCAGTCTCGATAGAGTTCAAGACGCGTCTATGCGTCCTTGTGGGTGATGAATTATTTTCCATCATACAACCAATTTTCCTCGCTACTCTTCCCTATTTCGATGGAAAGTATTTAAACGAATTACATTCCTTATTTTCACCAGTTCTAACCTTCACAACTAAGACCCTCCACACTGCGCACATTGTAGCGAACCACCCTCATTCCCTTCATGGTCCATTGGTGAGATATAATTTCCACTCGAGCAGTTTCCTCCCAACCGCTGCCTTATGGAATGGACTCCTAAGAGGATGCTTCGCCGATCACTACTATCTTAACCTGTGAGAGTTTAACTGTAACCCTCTATCTCGAGTGGCTCTTGGGCCTTGTACAGGGGTAGTTTATTGATTCATACATTACCCAAAACTATTTGCACGTAAGTGAACAAGACGAACCCAACTGGAATTGGAACTCAGCTATCAGATTTGTAATTCGTGCAGTTATCCATTACGCCACCCGTAATCCAAGCTTATTCCCAAGTGGTCACCCATTTACGTACTGACCAGACTCGATGTTGCTTAAAAATGATGATCGTACGAGAAGCAATGTTTCCACTTTATATGTCCGCAAGCCTATTATACCACCCGCAATCCAAGCTTAGAGCACCTGTTACACCAAGCGGTCACTCATCTCTGTACTGACCAGGCTCAACGTTGCGTAACTTCAGTGATCGTACGATAACCGGTGCTTCAACTCGATAGGTTTGTAAAACATACCACCTGCATATAATTCTTACAGCACTAGCACCTGGTATTTCTAAGAGGTTACCCATCTAGGTACAGATCTGGCTAGACGTTGCTTAACTTCGGTGGTCGTACGAAGTGATATGCGCATAATCCGATTATAACACTCGCAATCCAAGCTTAGAGCAGCTTGTATCCCCGAGCGGTCAACTATCCATGTACTGACTAAGCTCCCCGTTGCTTAACTTTGATGAACGTACGAGAAGCTATGTTTCAACGTGATGTGGTTGTAAGCCCATTATAGCACCCTTAATCCAAGCTTAAAGCACCTGATATTCCCTTCTATATATCTATGACCAAGTTCTATGTTGCTTAACTTTGATGATCGTACGAAAAGCGATGTTTCTTCGGGATCTGACCGTAAGCCCATAATACCATCCTCAATTCAATGTTACAGCACCTGATATTCCCTTGCAGTGACCAATCTAGTTACTGACCAAACCCGACGTTGCTTAACTTTGATGATCGTAGAAGAAGCGATGTTTCAACGTTATATTCCGCCTGCACATCAAAGATTACAACATCAGCATCTGTTATTCTCAAGCGGTCACCCATCTAGGTATTGACCAGACTAGACGTTGCTTAACTTTGATGATCGTACGAGAAGGGTTGTTTCGACGTGATATGGCTGTGAGTCTCTTATACCACCCGCAAACAAGGCTTACAACACCTGATATTGCCAGACGGTCACTCATCTATGTACTGACCAGACTCGACGTTGCTTGACTTTGATGGTCGTACGAGAAGGGTTGTTTCGACGTGATATGGCTGTGAGTCTCATATCACCCGCAAACAAGGCTTACAACACCTGATATTGCCAGACGGTCACTCATCTATATACTGACCAGACTCGACGTTGCTTGACTTTGATGATCGTACGAGAAGGGTTGTTTCGACGTGATATGGCTGTGAACGGTGTTGAGCGGTCTCTGACTGCGCACACCTTCTGTCGAACTCTCTGCATTAGCAGAGAGGAACCCGGACGAGGCTTTGCCGAAGGGCAAGGTTTCGTACGGGGAGGTAGACAGGGCCTGAACCCGTCTAATCGGCTTCAAAGGCTATTTTTTTGGCCGGGCCTACGGGCTCGGAGAAACCCACAATAAAACCGGCCTTGTGCCATATTCGTTTCTCGTGGGTAAAATGATAAATACCGATATGGCTGTGAATCTCTTATACCACCTGAAAACCAGGCTTACAACTCCTGATATTCCCAGACGGTCACCCATCTATGTACTGCCCAGACTCGACGTTGCTTAACTTTGATGATCGTACGATAACCGATGTTTCAACCTGATAAGACCATAAGCCATTATCCAGTTGGAAACTTCGAGTAAAGATTCGTATGATTTTGCTTTTAATCAGGATTTTTTTTTTTATCTTTGCCAAATCTTCTCTAACCTCAAGTGATCCGTAGTTAATCAGCAAGCTCAACAATCAGCCAAACCCGCAAGTAAATCAAACGTTAGTCATTGCCATTAATCTTTCATATCTGTGAGTCTCACAAGCCGTAGAATTTTCAAATAATAGTTGGAAACTAATCTGTCG
Organism: Acanthosepion pharaonis; assembly: GCA_903632075.3. Classification (NCBI taxonomy): domain Eukaryota; kingdom Metazoa; phylum Mollusca; class Cephalopoda; order Sepiida; family Sepiidae; genus Acanthosepion; species Acanthosepion pharaonis. Next base: position 2,344,888 of record CAHIKZ030000002.1, read on the forward strand.
TCGCAAGATTCCGCTGTAAATTGCTTTCTAGGAAACAAAACAAAAAAGTGAAAGGTTATTTGTAACGTTGTTATTAAATCGAGGTACTAAAAACTCTACAGACATCTACTTTATACTAATACTACCTCGTTTCTTCGAAATAACGATAACTAACCCTAACACTTCAACGTTGAATGGGGATGGGTTTCTCAAGTTCAGTAACACTTATCGCTTTTTCTAGTATTAATGGGCTTTTCCTTCCTAATCTTTTTATGTAAAGTAGTTGTGTAATATCAACATTATTTAAAAAAGAAAGCATTTTTCAATCTCTCTCAGAAACTAAATGACGTCCAACTAGTAAAATATATAAATGTTTCTTTATTCGCCCGTCAGAATTAGCCGTTTCTTTATAAGGAAATATTTGACAGGTATTAAACGAACAGCCAGTGGTACATTCGGCTGAAATTTATAAAATCATTGTTTCAAGAAAAAAAGGTTGCGAAATTCTAGTACCTACTCTTTTTCTTTCCAGGTTTTCTTAAATTTTTGTTCGAAGAAGTAGAGTGAAAGTTCAGCATCTTCATTGTGCCATTATTTCATCTTCGAGTTACATGTGCTATCCATTTTAGTAGTTGCTGCTGTTGGTACTCCCCAAGTGTTGTGATTTCTCTTATGTCGTATAGTTCTTTGTTTGTGATTCTGTACCACCAGTTCACAAGGTTCAAAGAAGGATGATCTTTGCCAAGACACTCAGGATTCATTATTTTCTCTTTGAGTTTACATGTGCTATCCATTTTAGTTGTTTCTGCTGTTGAAAGTCCTCAAGTGATGTGGTTTCTGTTATTTAGTACAGTTCTTTGTTTGTGATTCTGTAGCACCAGTCCACAAGATTCGAAGAAGGATGATCTTTGCCAAGATCTACTAGCTTCACTTGCTCAATTTTTTTTTAACCATTGATCTTAGAAAACGGTTATAGGCAGCAGGCAATATTCGTGCGAAAAACTAACCTTTTTACCCTTTATTTATTTATTTTTGTGGGGGCGGTGGTTGGAATATGTGACGATTTGAGATCAAAATAAAGTTTAAATAAAACATTTAAAAAACTCAACTGACCAACTGAAGAATCTGTCACGTGCCCAAAAATAACTTCTGGAAGAAATTAGCACGCAAGATTCTGGGGCCTATTTTTTTTCTCGTAAATACCAATCTGTGATGGCTTTTCAGTATTAGCCTTCGGATATCAACAAATAAAGACCCGTCAGAGTGACAAGTTCCCAAATATATTAAGGAGTGGTTAACACTATAATTGATGTTTACTTCTTTAGGGCGGCCGGCCCTCCCACACCTTAGCAACAAAAAAAAACACGATAACAGCCAATTCTTCGACAAACTGTCAGAAAAATTCCAGAAAAAAACAGTTTGAACAAAAGCGGCAGTAATTTCTTTTATTTCCCAGACGATATCATGGGGAAAAAAGCACGAAATCCTTGTGGCTGACGCCTTACGGCCACATCATTTTGAAATACCGTTTCTCGTACGATCACAACGTTAAGCAACGTCGAGCCTGGTCAGTACCTAGATAGGTGACCGCTTGATACGGCCGTGAATGTTCCTATGGTGTAAAGGATATCGGCTCCAAATTTGAAATCGTAGAGCCGAGTTCCTAATCCTAGTTGGGTTTGTTGTATTCACTTATGCGCAAATATCCTTGGGGAAGGCATGAATCTATTTTTTCTATCCTCCTCAGCTATTGGTTAATTTGCCGGATTTGTATCAATAAATCATTATTATCTCCCTTACCCAAATTCTTACATTCTAAACCTATTTTCTGGCTTTAAATAACCAGCAAAATGTTGACAAACCGTAAAAAACAATCAATCAAACCTTGTTGCTGACCAACCGACACGTAGAGAACGATTTGTGCAAACCAACAACTAGAAAGACCCGTGAAAATCTGTCTGTTTTCCTATCGAAAATTTCTGATGAATCCCAATTCTTAAGTTAATGATTGGATAATCATGGCGAGTTCTGCGACAATAAAATATCCGTAGAAATTCTTCAATTGCTTCGCTAAATATTTGTTGAGCTTAAAAATTTTAACAAATTAGTGGAATAACAATCATAAATATGAATGCCGGTCGTTATTTTAAGTAAGAGGGTACAAATGAAAAGATTTGAAATTGACATTTTTCTCTTTTTCACTAGAACAGCCTATAATCTTTTGTCTTTGATTTTCTCACTAAAATCAAGCAGTGTATTTTCCTCTCTTTCCACGCGATCAAAACGGAATAGTCCATTATTTATGAGATATTGACTTTTATTTCTCTTATTTCTTTGTTCTTTCTTTCATTATTTCTAACCAGATCCCCGTCTTACGAACATTTCCCTTAATAATAATCTAAAAATAATTCAGTAGACGAGGTTATTTAATTTAATTTATAGTAATTGAATTTTTGGCGATTGCCTTACTTGGTTTCCGTTGCTCGCTACTCTACGTATGAGAAATGTCGAGGTCGCCATGATTTATTGACCTTTTAGCTGAGATCAAAGTATAGTATCTGTTCTTATTATCATAATCTGATTCTCTCTCCCCACTTCTATCTCTCCTTTTCGTTCTTTCCCCCTCTTTCATTTTTTTATTAAAACCAAGTAATGTTTTCCCCTCTTTCCATGCGTTCAAAACGCGGAATAGTCCGTTATTTATGAGGTATTGGCAAGCCATAAGGGTCGTGCTAACTAACGAAGGGATTCTAAAAAATATCTGTTCAACCACTGAAATAAAAGATGAGAAATTTAATGGCGTTTTCCTTTTACCATCTTTTCTTTTTCATTACTAGATTGGGAACCCTCGATGGCTGTGCTAGCACGAAGTCACAAGTCATCGTGACCGAGCGTTGGAGTGTGCTGGTCTTATTCCGACTATTGATCACGCTAGATAACGTGCTCTCTCCAAGAAACTGTAACTAACGTCTGATCAGCATAGTTGCAGATGGTCTCTATAGGTGTTGAATAAACACAAATGTGCCTGAGCGGACGTCTGCAATAGGGATTAGATAGAAGCCCTAGTAGAGGGGCATCCTTGGATACAACTAGCTAGCCGTTATTATAGGTAATTTGTCTGGTTAGTAAATAATGTTCAACTTCATACGTTAAAGCAGATTGTCTTACCTTTCACCATTTTTAAACTGTCCTGCTATTATCTTTTACATTTGCGATTCCATTTTGTAAATTCTGAACTAAACTTTATATTCTTTAAAATGATTTCCTTATACCACACCAACATGCGATTTTCTCTACACATGAACACGGCCGTCTGCTTGAAATGGTGTTGTTTTCTGGCTCAAGTGAGTCACTATAAGCGGTGGGTGGTGTTAATAATGTTACCTTTGTTCGTTGACGATTACGAAGCCATATGGAATTCAGAGTACGCTATTCAGTACGTTGTCCGATGAGGTTAGACGGTACTAACGTTGAAATCGAATCCACTTAAATGCTATTTTCCTCTTCGTTAGGTGGTTACACTCCTTGTCAGCCGTCAGCAGTTTTCACGTGTCACTGCCTGTTCGAAATTCGCAAATTATTTTCTAATTTTCTCGAGTCATGGTCTGAAATAACCACATCAGATCAAGAATGGCGCCCATTTCGATCAGAAATGTCTAAACTGTCAATTGTATACAACAGCTTTCACCGATAAAAATAGCTTCGAGCGACGAATGAAAACTAAAGAGAGGACGACCCTTCTTCGAATATCGTAGACTTGGGCTACATAATCACAAAGAACTATAGTAAGTAACCGAAAGCGCATCACTTGAGGACTACCAACAGCAGCAACTATTAAAATGGACAGCACATGTAATGCCGAAAAGATATAATGACACAGTCAAGATGGTGATGTCCCACTCTACTTCAAACAAAGAGTTAAGAACGAAACGCTCAAGACTGGAAAGAGAAAAAAGTAATTACTGGCTTTAGAAACCTATTTTCTTTAAACAATAATTTTATAAATTAAAACCGACATTCACATTGGCTGTTACGTCAATGAATCGTAAATATTAACATAAGCACTGAAACAGGCGAACAAAGAAGCACTTGTATTTTTTACTAGTTGGATAGCTTTTAGTCTCTGGGAGAGACTGCTTTGTATTTTATTAAATTTTAACCAATACAATGCCCCAAATCTACTCAAGGTAGAGGATTACTGGATGACACACACAAGTCATCCATGATTTTATTGCAATTTTCTGTAGCATAGTAACTGATGCATTGGCATTTTTAATGTTACGTTAATCTAAAATGTTGCATTTAATATTAAATAGCCTAATCAAAATGAGACATATATATGAACGTATGCATGCTGCCCAGTTCGCTCAGAAATGTCTAAAATGTTAATTGTACACAACCGCTTTCTCAGATCAATGATTAAAATGAAAACTGTAGGTCTTAGAAAGGACCATCCTTCTTCGAACCTTTTGGACTGACGCTACATAATCCCTAACAAAGGACTGTACCAAATAACAGAAACCACATCACTTGGGGACTTTCAACAGCAGCAACAACATAAATGGATAGCCCGTGTATCTTGAAGAGAAAATAAAAACATAATCAAGATGTTATGATTCCACACTGTTTCAAACAACAGGCTAGGAAGAATATCCCTATCAATACTGGAATGAACGATAACAGAAAACTTGAGAAATTTATTTTCCCGAAAGATTATTTTAAGATAAAGTTTTTTTTCAGAAATTTCAGTAGACAGTATCACTGGATTTTCGATTAATTGAAACCGAATGTTTCCATATAAGGAAATGGCTGATATTACCTTCTCTGTTGGGAAAGAAAACACAGTTACTACATCAGAGATATAGAACACCATCTTTCTTACCCTAGCAATAATTAATCTGTAAAACAGCTTTAAATTCTGTCAGCCGCCCGAAGATAAACTGCTACAGATACACTGCATTTCAAATGTTAAAATATTCAACCTGATTGGTTAATAAATCTTACGTGTTACTAAAAAATAAATTCCATGTAAATCAATACACACATTTCTGGGGCCTATATTTCCTATTAAATACGAGCCTGTCAAGTCTTTTCAGTAGTAGTGTAAGGATATCTACAGAGGGCGCTTCGGAATGACAGGAGTTCAACCATCTTAAAAGGTGATTTTCTTAAGTGGCGAGTCGTCAACACTATGACTGAAAAGTGAAAACCTAAAAAATGTGGCACATGAAGACATCAATTCCAGTTGTAATTGGGGCACTTGGATTGATTGGAAAAGTTTCTGATAAACTTAGTAAAGGGGTTCCTAGTGGCCCATACCTTAAAGAGATATAAACACTAGTACTCACAAGTACAGTTCACATGCGTGCGAGCTTAGTCTTTTTTTGTTTTGTTATTTTTTTTCCAAAATGATCAGTAAAATATGTCATGAAATCATTTCTGACCTTAGATCTCTGTTTGGTACCCGAAAGGAAATGTCTTTACACCAGAAACCCAAGGAAATAATAATAATAATAATAATAATAATAATAATAATTACGGAGATAGGTCCTGTTACAATTCTATGGGCCTACACAATACACACTGACAGAACAATCAAAGCCAACTGCCCAGATATTGTTATTAAAGACCACAAACAAAAAAGTGCCTCCTTATTGATATGGCAGTCTCTGCTGACTGCAATGTATCTTTGAAGATATTCAAAAAGCTGTCAAAATACAAGGACCTTGAAACAGAAATCTCGAAAATGTGGCATATAAGAACATCAACAATCCCTTTTGTAGTTGGCGCCCTAGGATTGGTTGGAAAAGATTGCAGTAGACTAATTGACGGGATTCCTGGAAGTCTATGCCTCAAGGAGATACAAAAAATTGTTCTGACAAGTACAGCCCACACTTTACGAAGGGCTTTATCTATGTAATTTTTTTTTTTTTTTTTTTGGCAGTGGAAAGTGTCATGATGCCATTTCTAACCTTAGGTCCATGGGCAAGACCCGGAAAGAAATGTGTAAATGCCAGAAATCAAAGAAAATAAAAAACAATAATAATAATAATAATTAAAAGAAGAAAAAACAGTAAAGAATTCCATAAATTTTTGATTTAACTCAGCTTCATTCATATTTACCTGACATCGACGTAAAATGAGGTGATTGAAAAGACTTCCGGCATTATTGATTGACGACTTAGGAAATAACCCTCGCGGAGATGACTGTTATATCGATCACCGATTATCGATTGGCCTGTAGTGTCTCTTTCTTACGGAGCGAGTTTTCTCTTCTCTTATGCGAAAAGTAAGAGCAAATTAACGTGAAATAACACGACGGAAAATCCACTCAGTCCTATAGAAAAGCAATTCTAGCAAATTCTTTTTGACTGCAAACGCTCGGAATATTTTCATATTGTCACCATCGATTGCAAAGGTAAAATATTGATGAGAGACGAGAATATTTCTAAACTTACAATTATATACTGAAGAAAGAGAAGAAACGAAAAGGAAAAAAGAAGAAAAATTGTATAAAATTAAGTCTGAATGAAAAGAAAGAAAAAAGAAAGAAAACTGAAAATGAACGATGAATTGCTTGAAAAGAAAGATGAAGGGTAGAAAAGAAAAGCCACATAAAATGAAGACTGTATGAAAAAGAAAAAAGAAAACTGAAGATGAATAATTAACTGCATTAAAGAAAGAAAACACAAAGACTGCATTAAAGAAAGAAAGAAAGAAAGAAAGAATGAAAAAGAAAGGAAAAGAAAGAAAGCAAATCGCATAAAATGAAGACCATATGAAAAGAAAAAAAGAAGGAAAACTGTGAAAATGAGTGATTAAGTTCATGAAAAACAAAGAAAGTCTGTCTTTAAGAAAGAAAGAAATAAAGAAATAAATAAAGAAAGAAAGAAAGAAAAGAAAAGAAAAAAAGAAAGAAAGAACGAAAGAACGGAAAAATGAAAGATATAAAGACAGTATTGAAAGAAAGAAAAAGAAGGAAAGAAAGAAATACTGCATAAGAAGAAGACTATATAAAAAGAAAGATAGAAAGAAAGAGAACTGAGAAAATAAATGAGTAACTGCATGAAAAAGAAAGAAGAAAATACTGTATTGAAGAAAGAAAGAAAGAAAGATTGAAAGAAAGAAAGAAAGAAAGAAAGAAAGGAAAAGTGAAAGATAATACAGTGTAACCCCGATATAAGAGACCCGGATATAAGAGAAACCCGGATATAAGAGAGATTTTATCTGGTCTCAAAATAGAGCCTGAGTTAATGTATATAAAATAGACCAAACCCGGAAATAAGAGAAACCCGGATATAAGAGACTTCTTCTCCGGTCCCGACAACTCTCTTATATCCGGGTTACACTGTATTAAAGAAAGAATAGGAAGAGTGAAAGAAAGAAAAGTGAAAATAAATGGTTATGTGTATGAAAAAGAAAGAGAGGAAAAAAGAAAAAAACGCATAAAATGAAGACGATATGAAAGAAAAGAAAGATAACTTTGAAAATGAATGATTAACTAGTTGAAAAAGAAAGAGAGGAAGAAAGACTGTATTGAAGAAATCGAGAAAGAAAAAGAAAGAATGAAAGAAAGTAAAGTGAAAGAAAGAAAGAAAGAAAGAAAGAAAGAAAGAAGGACAATAATGAAAAAACAATATTGAAGAAAGGAGGAAAGGAAAAATGAAAGAAAGATAGAAAATATGTATTTAAATGCACGAAAAAGAAACACAGTATTGAATAAGAAAGAAAGGAAAAGTGAAAGAAAGAAAGAAAGAAAGAAAGTATGTAAAACAGAGAGGTATCTTAAATATTGCATACATAAATTGAAATCACCTATAAATACGGACTTTTTCTTTGACAAGGATCAACGATCCAAATGTGCCTTTGCACAATCTCCTACAAAGATACATTTATGCATATCTGCATGAGCAGTTACAAATCAAAACATTTTTAATTATTTTAATTATTTCTTAACAATCTTGAATTATAGAAGAATTTCAAAGAAATATCTACCCAAAACTTGTAATAATTTGATGTTTTTGTTAATGTCCAGTGAGAAGTTATGAAATGTCTCTTCCACCAGTCGTCCGTAAAAGAAACACGCTATTTTTTTTTTATTCCGCACAGATTATCAACACTGGAGATAAACTCATTACATTTGCTACGGTATGCCGTCCCAAGTGAGATAGCATTGCAAAGGCGGTTTGGATTCGGGCCAAATATTTAACGGTAGGGAATGCAGAGATCACACCCAAACTTCAGATTGAAACTTGGGCCCGCAAGGGTTTGTAATATTCGGGCAGAACATTTGCAATATTTTGGGAGTGATTGGATATAGCCCAAGCCTTTTTCGAACACAGCTTGAAGAGAGCATTGGCATAAACTATACAAGGATTTACATGCCTGGGGATTCAAAAGTATAGGTTCCGGCAAGAAGATAATTATATTTGCTTTTTCGATAATATTTTCTGATATAATACGTCAAAAATGTTATACATAGTAATTGTTAATATACAAGGGTGGGCTGAAAAGTTCATAGGCTGACTATGAAGGAGTGATGCTAGAGTTCAGAAATATTACATGCATTAATTGCAATTTTTCTTTCCAGGTACGAGGGTGGGCTGAAAAGTTCAAAGGCTAACTATGAAGGCGTGATGCAAGACCTGTGAAATCTTGCATGTATTAATTGCAATTCTTCTTATTAATAACTGCCTTGTTTCTTTCTAGGTACGAGGGTGGGCTGAAAAGTTCATAAGCTGGCTATGAAGGTGTGATGCTAGAGCTGTGAAATCTTGCATGCATTAATTGCAATTCTTCTTGTTAATAATCGCATTGTTTCTTTCTAGGTAAGGGGCTGGGCTGAAAAGTTCATAGGCTTACTATGAAGGAGCGATGCTACAGCTGTGAAATCTTGCCTGAATAAATGTCAACTCTTATGAAGAACTGCATTGTTTCTTTCCAGGTACGAGGGTGATTTGAAATATTCATGGGCTTAATATAAAGGAATGGTGCTAGAGATGTGAAATATTGCATGCATTAATTTCGACACTTTTTATTAATAACTGTATTGTTTCTTTCTATCTAAACTGACATCTGTTCAAAGAAGACTTCAGATGTAACTCGTAGCGACTACTCTTGAAAATAAACATCATTAGGCATCGTGTTGCTCTCAACTACCTGCAGAAAAAAGGGTTTAAACTCGAAGGACATTCATACTGATATGATCGCTACGTTAGGGGGATGACGTTCTAGCATTATCAGCAGTATAAAAGCGGACAGATGAATTTATTACAAGACGTTCGAGCATTAATATGGCCTGGGCAAAAAGGAAAAAAATAGTTGCCTTTATTTTTATTATATATATATATATATATATATATATATATATATATATATATATATATATATATATATATATACAAGCTGCGATAGATAAATTGTCGCCATTTAATATTTTTAGATTCGAGCATGCGCGTTGTTTGTTTTTTACTTTGTCACACAGAATAGTGGGGTCAGTTGGGCACCGTCTGTGAGAAAAAGAGCACCATGACACAATTCACTCCGCCAGAAATTTAGAAACAGCATGCTGTACTGCTTGACATTCACGCATTAGCACCAATATGAACATTTCATCTGAGGACAGTGCCGAGGATTCGGAAAGAGTTGGATGAGTCTAACGGTGATTACGAAGATGTTTGGGGTGATCAAACTCAGAACATAGGCCTACATTAAATGCCTTGAGGATGTAGTGCTGCCCTGGATCAAAAGGATGGCTGTTAGAAGACCCTATGTCTGGCATCAATCCACACGAGCACGAAAAACCAGTCATGGCTGTCAGACAATTTCTGCGACCACATCACACATTACACCTGGCCACCTAACTCCCCAGACTGCAAATTATTATGTGCGGAGCGCAGTTGAGCGAGATACCAGCAAAACTCCTTGTAACACTAAAGATGAACAAAATACAAGGATTATGGTATCACTCAACAACTTAAACAAGGAGACCGTTCAGAAATATTTCAGGATATCCTGAAGACGTCTGGAGGCCATGGTTGGAGCCAATGACGATTTAATTGAATAAATTTAATCTTTCGTATTTCAAGAAATTTATTGTGTAATTTTAGTAAATACAGCTGTTAAAATGAGATGTCAATGCTATTGCGTAAATTAGACAACAATTAATCTATCGCATTGTGTGTATATATATATATATATATATATATATATATATATATATATATAAAGTTTATTAATCCGACGTATTTTATTACTGATATTTGAGTACACGCTCCGTTAATTTATTAAACAGTATATTTAGTTATTATTTTCGTCTACTGGCTTGAATATTCGAGAAATTTTATTTTAAAAAATATGCGGTTTCCGGCAAGATTCGAAAACCGTCGTTAGATCCGACGTGCTCATATCTAATCAGGAACGACGGTTTCCCCTGCCAAGTCGGATATCTTAAAACAATATTTTTATACATAGAAAGAGAGAGTGAGAGAGAGAGAGTAGTGTGTGTGTGTGTGTGTGTGTGTGTGTGTGTGTGTGTGTGTGTGTGTGTGTGTGTGTGTGTGTGTGTTAGAAATTGGATAGACTGAATTGCTCAGGAGGACGTCGACGGTTATGCTAGCACAAAGCCACAAGTCATCATGACTACTGGCTTTATTCAAACTGTTAATCATGCCAGACGGTACGCTCTCTTCAGGAAACTGAAATGAAAATATGTTCAACATAGTTGCAGTATAAACCGCAAGGTGATTCTGTGGTTGAATAAAACCAAATGAGCCTGAATTTCCGAATTTTCTTTCACCCATACGCTTATTCAGTAACGCGCTATCTTCAGTGACTCTTGTGTCATTTTGCAAGAGGTGAGAAGAGAATGTTGAACAGGTTGGTATATAAACAACCACCACAGAGGAGTCGGGCAGTCTCTCATACATTGGAGACGGAGAATGTATGGTCCACATATCAGACGAGGGCACGGGAATCTCGCCACATAAATTGGCCAAGAGTCAAGTTTCGTGATATTCTTTAATCGGCACACACACACCTCATTGCAGTGTTATTAACTGAATTTTGATCAGTCACAGATTAAAAATCAGATATGGGATTAAGGGAGATTTGAGTTAAGTTCATTGGAAAGAAAGTGGATTATGCTGAAGAATCAATATTTGCTTTTTTATAATCCACCTTCTTCGTCTATGTACCGTGTCCCTTAAGAATGTGGGTAATGAAGGAACACCATAACATCCTCTCCTTTGAAGCGTTTAGTAAGTGTTTTATACATATACAAATCTACAGAGAAATAGTAGCGAATACTTTTAACTTATAGTTTACAGCTTCTGTTTACTATTAATAATTGGTTCGGATATCAAAATGGACAGAGTACTAAATCCTAAAATATTTACTTTTCAATTAATGACTCTGTTCCCTGATTGCTTCGATAATTGCATTATTTTCTTTTTCTACTTGAAATTTGTTTCGTTATGAGGGGTTTAAAGTTCTGGTGTAGAATTCAACAGGCCTTACTGCTTGATTTATCATCGAAGCTATGCTCATGTAGCAAGCATCAGATTAAAATTCAAGGGGTTTCTTTTCTCAGAAATTAATTTTTCTCTGTGTCCCCTCAATCCTGCTGGGGTGCGAACGAAAATCTTCGAACCTGAATCAATAAACAATCTCAAATAGCCCAATACCGGATTCGGGTGGAAATAAAATAGCAGCACCAGAAGATATTGTACCACAAAACCAGTGTCCAGTGATTCAACTGAAGGGGCTGAACCAGGAACATATAACTCCCCTAGCCGTTAAGTGGGTACCTTTCGCGCTTGCTGCGTAACCCAAACACTGCAAAAATGTCCCTCAATCCCCTAAATGCATTAGTAAAAACCAAAATGACTCCGGTTCGAACACTAAAGAAATGGTCAAAGAATTAATTTTTTTTGAAAGTGCACACCTTTTCTTCATTTGTCAAAATAAAGTATTCCAAATTTAGTCTACTTTACCCTTCCGCTTGTGCTGCTAGGAGTCGTGGGTAGACACAGTCGTCCATCAGCAGTAAGGCGAGTGGCCTGGAGGAGAGATATCTCTTGGGCTCTGAGAGTGTCTACCACTGACTCACTCCAGCGTATTCTTGGTCTGCCTTTCGTTCTCCAGTCAGAGTACCTGAGGGTGTGTTCTCGTAGGGCTGGTTGGTTGATAGGCATACGAGTGGGCCCAACCCCTCATCCTCGTCGTGGGAGGTGGAAACAGGTAATGCTTGCCAACGGAGCACTGTTGAAGCTTTGACTGGCTTAGCAGGCCGACAATGGATAAAAATTGCCTGACGAAGAAAAAGGAGATTCCAAATTTAAATTGTTAAAAAAAGGTGAGGGAGAATGTTCTTATCCTATGAAAATCTCTAGCAGTTGATAAAGTTGGGAACTAAACAATTCCAACTATTTTGGCTGGGAATTGTATTCTTTGAATATTAGCCCAAGCCCTGGAGGAAGGGGGCTACTCCCTCGAGAGGTAGCTAGGTTTATTGTGAAGTGCCGAAGGGGTATGGGAATTTTAACGAAACCCATTTTAAATCTCGACCTTGTGTAACATCCATTTGCAACGTGGGCGCCCTGGTAAATACCACAAATTCTAACCTTGAAGTCTGAAGAATACGATATAAGAAGTGCTAAAAAAGAAACTGTTAGCATAAACTTATGGTTGCGTCTAGCCATTTCAACTGTGAAATAATGAGACCTGGCCGCCAATCAAGTACTGCGCTGAAATACATAAACTCTAGGGAAACATAGAGGAAAGTTCATCAGTACAAATACCATGAAACTATTTTAGAAAAGGTACATAGTTACGTTGCAGCGGTAGGAAATTGACCGAAAACTAGATGACAGGTCAAGATCACTAACATTGCAGATACTTGTCTGGATTTTATAAAGTATTTCTAGATAAATAGCAGAAGCACCAGGCCAGATGTGGCAGCAATATTCAAAGTAGGGACGAATGATAGAATTATAAATATGTAAGATAGATTCTGGCGAGAGAAATCGTCTAATGAGACAGTAGGAAACAACTTTCATGGCGTATGTAAAAAATAAAAGTGGATATTGAAGAGAGGCAACAGACTGTTTCATGCTTCAACGCAATCGTCAGGCCGTATATATATATATATATATATATATATATATAATTATTTATTTAAAAATATGATTCCAACACGCTGCATAAGAGTTCTCATGTTTCAAAACAAGAGCCGAAAACTTCAATATAATTATTTGAATTAAATTGAATTAAAGTACTAACCTCTGTTCCATCTTAGAGCGAATTTTTTTTTGAAACATGAGAACTCTTATGTAGCGTGTGTTGGAATCATATTTTTAATAAATAATTATATTTATGCTCTACTTTTGTATCGAGCACTATTTTTTAAAATAATAATAAAAAATACTAAAGAACTTTGGATTATTTACCTAACGAGTTCTTTCCTATTTTCTATATATTTTTCACACACATATATATATATATATATATATATATATATATATATATATATATATATATATATATAATGTTGGATAGTGTCCACTGTCCCTCTGTTTATTTCTCGCATCCGCTGATGAAAAAACACAGACGTGTTTGAAAATTCGAACTTGGAACTTGGATCTCCGAGCTTCATTTTTTGTCACGTGTTTAATAATAATAAATGTTTTTCGTACTGATTACATCGGAAGCCTTTCGTTTGACTTTGTTTTATTGAACAAACTTATCGACTCTATTATATATATATATATATATATATATATATATATATATATATATATATATACCGCGTGTAACACCAAAAATTGCCCAAATCGTGTAACAGCATAATTATCCATTACACAAAAGGTCTAATATATATAGCCATCTTGACGCCATTTATAAATTACTGAAAAACCCTTTGCGTTATTCAGCTAAAAAGAGAACAGGTGAAAATTGTGTCAGACCCACTGTCTTCTCAAGTGAACAATGCTGAGAGGAAAAAGATCATCCAGGCCTTCAGTAATGGTATCAACATTCATACTCTGGCTTCCATCTTCAAAGTCTATTCAAGAACCATCAAGAGAACGATGAATAAGTTTAAAAAAGAGGAAACAAAATCAGGAGGTCACGACAGGAAGAGGGATCATCATTTCAACTTAGAGCTAAAGATAACAATTAGAAAAGATCCAACTCAATCCATAAAGCGTTTGGCACGTTTTCCACGTGAGAGAGGAGTTTCAGCTATGAAAGCAGTGAAAAAAGACTTGAAAATGAAATCGTGCGTGAGAGGTGAATAATGATCCTGGAATGTTATATATATATATATATATATATATATATATATATATATATATATATATATATATATATATATATATTTGAACTTTTATTTTAACCCTTCATCAATTTCCGATCCTTAGCTACATTTAATTAATGATGATCATGTCATTTTCGTTTATCATCGATTTCAACACGATTATTCTGATAAGCTTAGAGAGTAATTATATATTATTATTTCTCAGGGTAGAGTTCAATAGAGTTATAAAAATAATATATATATATATATATGCACCTAGTGAGCCTGAGAAACCTACCTAGGTTTCACCTAAACGGATCGTCCTCAATACAACCGTAGAGCAGACCTAGATACACCTAGTGAGCCAGACAAACCTACCTAGGTTTCACCTAAACGGAAATATTTGTATATATATATATATATATATATATATATATAATTATTTATTTAAAAATATGATTCCAACTCGCGACATAAGAGGTCTCATGTTTCAAAGCAAGAGCCGAAAACTTCAATATAATTATTTGAATTAAATTGAGTTAAAGTAAGCTCTGTTCCATCATCAAGCGAAATTTCTTTGGAATAACGTATTTCTGAAATTTACTTGTTTTAATAATTGAAATCAAAATTTCCATGGTAACAGCTAGGGCGAATTGTTTAAATTGGGTAGGCGTGTGTTGGTGCAATTCAATTTACATTACATGAATCATTCATACAAAAAAACAGTTATAGAAGTTAATAATATAAATGCCGCGATTTATATCATTAACTTCTATATCTGTTTTTTTATGAATGAATCATGTAATATATATATATATATATATATATATATATATATATATATATATATATATATATAAAAATTAAAATGACCAAAAGAAAAGAATGATCCATTTCGAATGGAATGCGTTTTTCAATTACTTATATTTTTCGCATTAAGGTGTTGACTTTCAAAGTGTTTTACAAACAAGTTGAAAGAAAGTCAACAGCGTACTTATCAGGGATGCATTATCTGGAAAGAAATCACGTTAACCTACAAAAATAAATCAATAGTTTTACTTTTGGAACTGATGATAAACTATTCGTTTTATACGATATAGTGGTAAATACACCACTTAAATTCACATACTGCTATTCCAGAAATCTGTTTCCGTTCATATAAATCAGTAAATATAAATCTTATTTATACTCTTTTGACTACCATTGTAATAAATAAAATGTAATATGTTTTATGCTAGGTTGCAATAGTGCCTTTTTCCGCATTAAATATTTTTGGCTTAATTAATTACGACATATCTCTTTTAATGTACTTAAATATATACGTAAACATTGGCAGTATTTTTTCTTGATTCTATAGGTAATTATCAGTTGTTTTAATACTTGCGTCTACAGGTAAATTTTGGTTGTTTTAATACTTGAGACTATATTAAAACAACCAATGATTACTCATAGACTCAAGTATTAAAGTAACACATAATTACTTATAGGCTCAAGTGTGCAAACGACTAATGATTATCTATAGATTCAAGTATTAATGTAACGCATGATTACCGATAGTCTCAAGTATTAAAATAAACAATGATTATCTATAGATTAAAGTAACACATGATTACCAAAAGACTCAAGTATTAAAACAATGATTACTACAGACCTAAACCTATAGTGACTGCCTATAGACCCAAGATTTGGTCGTTTTAATACTTGAGTCTATATGTAATCATTGGTTGTTTTAATACTTGAGTCTATAGTTGATCGTAGGTTGTTTTAATACCGGTATCCATGAGTAATTAATGATTTTTAATACTTGTCTATAGGTAATCATTGGCTGTTTTCATACTTGTGTCTATAGTCAACTCAGGATAACAGAGAGGGTGATCATGCTGGAAAACAGATGATAGTCAAGTCGGGATAACAGATAGGTTCATCATGTTGGGAAACGGATGATAGTCAAATCGCGATAACAGAGAGGGTGACCATATTGAGAAAAAGATGATAGTCAAATCGGGATAACAGAGAGGGTGATCATGCTGGGAAAAAGATGATAGTCAACTCAGGATGACAGAGTGGGTGATCATGCTGGGAAACTGATGATAGTCAAATCGGGAAAACAGAGAGAGTGATCAGGCTGGAAAAATGATGATAGTCAAATGGGGATAACAGAGCGAGTGATCATGCTGGGAAACTGATGATAGTCATATCGGGATAGCAGCGAGATTGATCATGCTGGGAAACTGATGATAGTCAAATCGGGATAACAGCGAGGGGGATCATGCTGGGAAACTGATGATAGTCAAATCGGGATAACAGAGAGTGTGTTCATGCTGCGAAACAGACGATAGTCAACTCAGAATAACAGTGAGGGTGATCATGCTGGAAAACTGATGATAGTCAAATCAGGTTAACAAAGAGGGTGATCATGCTGGGAAACAGATGATAGTCAAATCAGGTTAACAGAGAGGGTGACCATGCTGGGAAACAGACGATAGTCAATTCAGAATAACAGTGAGGGTGAGCATGCTGGAAAACTGATGATAGTCAAATCGGGATAACAGAGAGGGTGATCATGCTGCGAAACACATGATAGTCAAGTCGGGATAACAGAGAGGGAGATCATGCTTGGAAAAGATGAGAGTCAAATCAGGATTACAGAGAGATTGATCATGCTAGAAAACGGATGATAGTCAAATCGCGATAACAGAGAAGGTGATCATATTGGGAAACAGATGATTATCAAATCGGGATAACTGAGAGAGTGATCATGCTGGAAAACTGAGGATAGTCATATCGGGATAACAGCGAGATTGATCATGCTGCAAACCAGATGATAGTCAAATCGGGATAACAGAGAGGGTGATTATGCTGGGAAACAGATGATAATTAAATCGGTATAACAGAGAGGGTGATCATTCTGGCAAACAGATGATAGTCAAGTCGGGATAACAGAGAGAGTGATCATGCTTGGAAAAATATGAGAGTCAAATCAGAATAACAGAGATGGTGGTCATGGTGCGCAACAGATGATAGTCAAATCAGGTTAACAGAGGAGGTGATCATGCTGTAAAACTGATGATAGTCAAATCGGGATAACAGAGAGAGTGATCAAGCTTGAAAACTGATGATAGTCAAATCGGGATAACAGAGAGAGTGATCATACTGGGAAAAACATGATAATCAATTCGGTATAACAGAGAGGGTGATCATGCTGTGAAACAGATGATAGTCAAATCGGGTTAACAGTGAGGGTGATCATACTTGGAAAAAGATGATAGTAAAATCAGGATAACAGTGAGGGTGATCATGCTGGGAAAATAATGATAATCGAATCGGTATAACAGAGAGAGTGATCATGCTGGGAAACAGATGATAGGCAAATCAGGTTAACAGAGATAGTGATCATGCTGGGAAACTGATGATAGTCATGTTGGGATAACAGAGAGAATGATCATGCTGGAAAACTGATGATAGTCAAATCAGGATAACATTGAGGCTGATCATGCTGGGAAACAGATGATAGTAAAATCGGGATAACAGAGTGTGTGTTCATGCTGGAAACCTGAGGATAGTCAAATTGGGATATCAGAGAGGGTTATCATGCTGGGAAAAGATGATAGTCAAATCGGGATATCAGAGGGGTTATCATGCTGGGAAACATTATAGTCAAATCAGCATAACAGATAGAGTGTCATGCTGGGAAAAAGATGATATTTAAGTCAGGATAACAGAGAGGAACATCATGCTGGGAAACAGACGATAGTAATATCGGGATAACGAAGAGGGGGATAATGTTGGGAAACAGATGATATTCAAATCGGGATAACTGAGAGGGTGATCATGCTGGAAAATTCATAATAGTCAAATCGGGATAACAGAGAGATTCCCATGCTGGGAAACAGATGATAGTCAAATCAGGTTAACAGAGAGGATGATCATGCTGGAAAACTGATGATAGTCAAATCGGGATAACAGAGAGGGTGATCGTCCTGGGAAACAGATGATAGTCAAATCGGGATAACAGATAGGGTGATCATGCTGGGAAACAGATGATAATCAAATCAGGATGACAGCGTGGGTGATCAACCGGTTCAATGTCATAGTCACGTATATTAGATTTTTAATCCCAAGATTTGTATGCTGGCATCAGTTATCCTAGTCGCCTACGTAATGAAGATACATGACATTTTTTTAAATTAACTTCGATCGTATAAATTTACAATTTCTAGTGATGTTCAGAAATCGTATTCTCATAAATACTAGTGGGAACTAGAAATACCCACGAAAATATCATTGTTTTGCTATTTTTTTATTATGACCATAATTCTTAATTACATGAGTGAATAAGCAACTCGTGAATTGTACGGCCACAAAAATCCGTGAAAATCCCTTCTGTTATATCGTTAAACATTTGAGCTTAATTTTAACAAAATTTTGCAATAACAATTATAAGAGGAAAAAGACTTGAAATTGAAATTGTACGTGAAATTATGATTTAACTTTTAGGAGTCGACAGGGTTGATCTATCGGCTAAAAATTCGAATGACGAAGACGACTGGGCCGATCTGTCGACCCAATAATACAAGCCTCGAGATTAGTTGGCTTGTCTTGTAACCAGCCAATCACGTTGCTTCTCGCATTTCTTGCATATCTGGGCCTTTCAGTGGCGGTTTCTATGACAGTTTGCTGTGTTCTATGATTTTACATCGATTGTTTTTATGTTCCCAATGGTGGCATGGGAAAAGGTCTCCGTCCTGTCACTGAAACTGCAAACAAGTCTCATTCTTCAAAGAGTTAAAGAAATAAGTTAGCACAAATGAAAACATTTGATATTGGCAAGTTTTTTTTTCCATTCCACTGAGGCAGAGGTTAAACACTTGAATTTTCTAACGCTTCCTCTATCTTCTCTTTCTTTTGATCACCGGAGCCAAACAGCGTCTCTGATATACCTTTTCCGTATTTTCTCGCGATCACAACGGAATGCTCCATTATTCCAGAGCGTAACCTACGCGCTAACGAACTAACAAGCAGAATTATATGATGGTAATATTGACCGTTAACATACACAAAAGTTCTGCATTCGTTGACGGAAAAATGAATGATGGCATCGGTTGAAATTTTTTTTTAAAATTCTTAAATCAGTTTTCTAGACCGGGTGTAATATCAGTTTTCAAAATCTTATAACAGCAAAATTGTTCAATTGTTAAATTAACTTCTGAAGCGTTGTATAGAGAAATGATTAAAGATATCTTACTGGAATTCTCAAAGGTTTTTGTAACTCCTTTGGACTTAACTTTGAGCAATAATAATGTATAATTACTCCCCAAACTTAACAGAAGAATCGTGATGAAATCGATCAGAAACGAAAATGACATGTTCATAATTAATTAATCATAGCTAAGGATCAGAAGATCATGAATTATTGAATAAAGTTCATATATATATATATATATATATATATATATATATATATATATTATATATATATATATATATATATATATATATATATATATATATATATATATTATTATTATTATTATTATTTATATATATTTCAGGATCATTTTCAAGATTATCTTTACCCTCGCTAACTTTATAACTTTCTGTCCCGGAGTAACAAGATGTCTCAGAGGTTTCAACTACGATTTCATTTTCAAGACTTTTTTCACTACTCTTTGAACTGTCATAGCTGAAACTTCTCTCTCATATGTCAAACTTCTGTTGGGTTGAGATGGGTCTTTTATTTTCTCTCTCTCTCTCTCTCTCTCTCTCTCTCTCTATCTCTCTTTAGCTCTAAGTTGAAATGATTACCCAACTTCCTTTTGTGGCCAGTTTTCATCTCTACTGTTCCCTCTTTTTATTAAAATTATTCACCCTTCTCTTGATGGTTCTTGAATGGACTTTGGATATGGAAGCTAGGGTATGAATGTTGGTACTATTACTGATTCCTTTAATGTTCTTTTTTTGTTCACCTTTAACATATAGTGGGGCTCACACAAAACAATTTTAACTTGTTCTCTTTCTATCTGACTCAAAAGGTGTTTCAGGGATTCTTACGGCAAATGGTGTCACGATAGCTAAATGTCTTATCTAAAACCCTAGAAAAAAGAAATTCAATTAGTTTAGGATTTTTAAATATTAAACATCTTGTGGGGTTGTCAATTATCCCATGCAATTACACGATTTGGACAATTTTGCTATTACACCCAGTAAACGTCTCAAGTACACTATTAATGGACTTATTATAGTGCTTTATAATATGAATAGCAGTTTACTTCTAAACTTTTTTCTTTTTTTTTTTTGGGGGGTAGTGAAAGATTAAAAACAGGATTATATCATTAATTTCTTTTCTAGTGACATGTTCCATTAAAACTGATTAATAAAAGTGCCGTAACAAAAAAAAATCTATTCGTTTATTTGATAATAGATTTGCCTCTCAATTTAAAGGTGAAAATAAATTAATACAGGAGTAGTACTTAATTCCACGTTAGTCACCTCGAATTTCCGAAAATGAATTGTCCCCTGGCGTCTGTAGTCCACGACAACTGGGTTACAACTGCGCATTACAGAGTTAGGAGAGTCGTGGGACGATGAAAAAGAAACAAGTTGCCAACTATGAATTTTTGGTACTTTAAAAATTTTCGGTTAAGAAAGCAGCCCATGTGACAAAAGTTCTGTTAACCGGAAAAAAAGGTATTTTAATGATGTATTAAATGGAACGACTTTTTTTTTGTTTTTGTTTTCTTGAAGGCGGTGATTATTTTTTTGTTTTTACTTCTGATAGAGACGAATTTGTTTTTTAATCGGATTAAAGGTATTCTTCTTCTTCTTCTTCTTCTTCTTCTTCTTCTTCTTCTGCTATGCGTCGTGTCTTTTCAGGACGTTAGCGGCCATGGCTTTCCACAACTTCCCGACCTTTTTAGCTCTTATTAACTTTTTTTTTGTTTTTTTTTTGTTTTTTAGCCATCTCTCCCAAACCCTGCTCCACCATCCACTTACTCAAGCTCACCAGGTTGTGCTCTCCTCTAATCTTCTTACATTCAATCTGTACTGTGAGTATCAAGTTTTCCTTGCCCTCTTTCCTCGTTCTGTACCGAATAAAGCGATTGCAATGCACAAAAGTGAAAGAGTCATAACATAAGGTAAGAGGAAGGTTGTGATGTGTGTTGTCTTTAGGGACATAGGACAAATGCATAGCCTTGTCAGTAAACCAGAACTTTTGGCAATACATGAAACGTTTCCTCCAATTACACCCAGCAATGCTCTATAACCTTAAGTAATTTGTTTGCAATTTGAACGTTTCCCACTCTTTACACAAATAAAGTCTATTCGCCTGTTTTTTTATTCTATTACCGTTCCATGTTTACGTCTTTGTAATTATACTACCAGGATGCCAACCAATCCACATCTCCAGTTGATTTAATCGATTATTGACTTTTCCCCCTTATTTCAACTGCAAACTCGTATTGAAAATCCCTTATGCATTCATATTGTTATTTCTTTTATTATTTATATTGGGAAAACGAACGTTTCTGAAATCCTTCCCAAATTGCGTTATGTTTTAAGGTTTGTTTGTTGTTTTGTTTTTTTTTTTTTTTTTTTCGTTTTTTTTTTTTTGCCTTTTTATTCTTTTTTTTTTTTTTTTTTTTTTTTTTTTTTTTTTTCTTTGTGTGTAATCTGTGGGAATACAACATTTTCTAATCCAGGTCTAATATTTGTCCAAATTTGGATTGTAAATAGGCCCGCTTTGAAATCGTTACGCAGCTGCTTTTTGAAATATGTTCAGCCGATCTTCTCCCTTCTTGAATTTCGGGGCAGATTAACTAATGGAATTATTTTGCATGCTCCCCCCCACACACACATACACCAACTTTTTTTTTTTTTTTTTTTTTGCAAATCAATACAATGATGGAGGGAAAAATTCGTTCCACTTCCGTTTGCGTCATTGAGGCCACGATGTCCTTTTTGATTGGCTATATCGAATCTCAATTGATTCTTCCCTTTCCATTAGAATGTTTTTCTGTCAGAGCAAATTCAATGTGTTTTACTCTAATAATACTCGAAAGCTTGAGCATATAGTGCATTAGAATCAATACATCGGGCTTGATGGCATAGCAACTTTTTTTATACAAAAGTTCACCCAATACAAGGCCTGAGAGCCACTCATTGTAGAGGATTGCTGAAAGAACTCTGTTCTTCCCCTTACCATCATAGGAGAATGTGATGATTATGATGGTAAGGGGAAGAAATAACAATTGACCCTTAACATGAAGATATTAATTCTTGTGTTCAGGGAAACATGAACACAAATGTCGATTATACAAAATAGCTGATATGAGAAAAAGCTGTCTGAAAGGAAATATGTTTCTCAATTCTTTATAAGATAATGTATTTTAATTTCAATTGGGACTAATTTCAACTCGGAACTAATTTCAACTCGGAACTAATTTCAACTCGGAACTAATTTCAACTCGGAACTAAGGGTTAGGACTTTTAAATCGAGTTGAAATTAGTTCCGAGTTGAAATTAGTTCCGAGTTGAAATTAATTCCGAGTTGAAATTAGTTCCGAGTTGAAATTAGTTCTGTCAATCAAAAAAACATATAATTTTTCTTATAGGAACACATTAATATTATTCAGAACACCGTTTTTCCCCAGCAGGCGAACAAGAAGCGGTTCCGAAATATCTAAACTCTCAGCTGCAGACAGACGCTTCCTAAGATCAATGGTTATAAAAGGCTTTGAGCGAGTAATGCCTGAGGATCTTGGCAAAGATCACACTTCTTTGGACATTGTAGACTGGCGCAACAGAATCACAGACAAAGAGTTGTACAAAATAATAGAAAAACATATAACTTGAGAACTACCAACAGCAGTAACAGCTAAAACGGATAGCACATCTAAGTTGAATAGAAAATAATGGCATAATCCAGATGTTCACATTCCGCTGTACTTAAAACAAAAGGTCAGGAAAAATGCCCGTCAATACTGGAAAGAGCGATAACATCTATTGCACTAGAGAAACGTATTCTCTTGAAAAATTGTTTTAAGACAAAGATTTTATAGATTTCAACCGAAAGTACTACTAGCTGCTCGATCAATGAATGCCAAATGTTTCCTTATAAGGAAACGGCTAATATTATCATTATGATTATTACCATTATGAAGCTGGAGTAATGGTGGAGTATTGGATAGTGGCTCGGATTGGGGAATCATAGAGCCGAGTTCGAATTCCAGTTAAATCCGTTGCATTCACTTACGTGGTAATACCGTTGGGAAAGACATGAATCCTCTTCTTCTCCCTCTAGTCATGGGGAAATAGCAGGACAGACCGGGTTCTATAGCCTTGGATGGCAACCGGTCTACCGCAGAAAGAAATGGCAACCTACCGAGAGAAAAAATCTGCCTAGTCAGTCATGTATCGAAAGATACATCATCGCCTAAGCGTGTATCACTCATGGTATTTTTTTAAAAAGAATTGAAGCTATTACAAAATTTTCTAATTAAGAAAAACATTTATTGATGCTAATAATAAAAGTATAAACAGATTGAGGGCAGGGTAATTTACACTGGACTTTTTATATACTTCGAGCTATGTATATGTATGTATGTATGTATACCTGGCCATTTGCATTCGAAGATACCCGTCTATTGCACACGCTCGCTCAGGCGCATTTGTGTTTATTCAACACCCATAGAGCCCACCCGTGGTTCATACTGCAACTATACTGAGCAGACCTTAGTTTCTGGAAAAGAGCGTGTTATCTAGCGCAATCAACAATTTGAACAAGGCCAGCGCAGCTTGAGCCCTCGGCCACGATGACTTGTGACTTCGTGCTAGCGCAGCTATCGACGGCCCCAAGGGTACATTCTACCCAGTTTCACTCACAAGACTTGGGTCAACCCGTGGTATGGTTTTCATACACTTTCCAAAGGTGCTGTACGCTGTGACACCTCCGATAACACCAAGAAGTCATCCTTCCTGACAAATCGATCATAGTGAGTTCGAACCCGGGTCTCATGGTCAGAATGCGAACGTTTTGACGACCGGCCACGTACTCATACATTTGACCCGAGGTGTTAGGCTCCTAGCTATGGCCAAATAGTTAACTGCCCCCAAATTGGGTCAAAACTCTATGAAAGTGAATACTTTAAATTATTACCAGCAATAAATTTTTGAATAAAAAATTATTACCAGCAATACATTTTGAAAAAAATATGCCAGCTATACAGTTTTAAAAATATATATATATATATATATATATATATATATATATATATATATATATATATATATATATATATTACCAGCTATAGATTTAAAAAAAATAGCAATGATACATTTTTGAAGAAAAATTATTAAAGAAATTTTTTTTGAAGAAAAATATATTACCAGAAAAAGATTTTTTGAAGAAAAATATATAACCAGAAAAAGATTTTTTTGAAGGAAAAATATTACCAGCAATATATTTTTGAAAAAAAATATTACTAGCAATACAGATTTTGTCGGCATTAAATAATCTATTGAGGTTGATATGCCGTAAAACAAAACAAAGTAAAGCAAACCAAAGCTATCACTCTGCTAACAAGACAGTGTCATCTGTGTAGTCTATTTTGATAAAGCCATGGCTGCCTTTAATAAATCCAAGTAGGACCACTAATTCTCTTTAGATCATTTCATTGTTCTGGTTAAATAAATCTAATGAGGAAACATATTCTTTTCTATTTTCATATACTCACTTAATTTCTACTCTATTCTCATACAATCAGTTTGTTCCAAATAGAGATTCCGGGTAGTTTATATATCCTTCCTGTAAAGATCAAGTTTTACTAATACAGTGTAACCCGGATATAAGAGACCCGGATATAAGAGAAACCCGGATATAAGATAGATTTTCTCTGGTCCCAAATTAGAGCCTGTGTTAATGTATATAAAATAGACCAAACCCGAATATAAGAGAAACCCGGATATAAGAGAGATTTTCTCTGGTCCCAAATTAGAGCCTGTGTTAATGTATATAAAATAGACCAAACCCGGATATAAGAGACTTCTTCTCCGGTCCTGACAACTCTCTTATATCCGGGTTATACTGTATTTCAAGAAATTCTGTAATTAATCAAAAGTCTTTTTGTAATCTACCAAATATAGGAACAGGTGTTCCTGTTTCTTTTACTGGCAGTCATCTAACCATGGATATAGCATGCCTGCTTCCAATATTTCTCTAAGGTTAAAACATGAACTTTACACGCAGTCTGTCGATATGTAATCCCTCACCTTTTTGCAACTGTTATAGTATTAACAATGATGGACATTGCATCAATGGCGGGCATCGATTTTTCAGTGCAAGTAAAAGTGTTGAATGTCAGGGAGAACGGGCAGAGTAAAATTTCGAGTCATAGAATACAAGTGTATAAATATATCTAAACTATTTAATATTTACCATTTAATAAACTCTTCAGAGAAACTTTCTTGGCTTTACTAGAAAAATTGAAGAAAAAGTGCATCTTGCTATGTAATGTTTTTAAAGGAGGCACGGTGGAGTAATGGATAGCGGCTCGGATAGAGTCGAATCCATTACATTCGCTTACGTGATAATACCCTTGGGAAAGGTATGAATCCTCTTCTTCTCCTCCCCCCCAGCTATGGATAAATAGCAGGACATACCGGGTTCTACAGCCTTGGATGGTAACTGGTCTACTGCAGAAAGAAATGGCAAACTACTGCGGGAGAAAACTACCTCGTCAGTCATGTATCAAATTCCAGTCGAGATCCATTACATTTGCTTACGTGCTAATACCCATGGGAAGGTATGAATCTCCCCCTGCTATGGGTACATTGCTGGACAGACCGGGTTCTACAGCCTTGGATGGTAACTGGTCTACTGCAGAAAGAAATGGCAAACTACTGCGGGAGAAATCTACCTCGTCAGTCATATATCAAATTCCAGTCGAGATCCATTACATTTGCTTACGTGCTAATACCCTTGGGAAGGTATGAATCTCCCCCCACCCCCTGTAATGGGTAAATAGCAGGACATACCGGGTTCTATAGCCTTTGATGGTAACTGGTCTACCGCAGAAATAAATGGCAGCCTACTGTTGGAAAAAAATCTGCCTCGTCAGTCATGTATCGTATGTTTCCTATTTGTATATTCTGATAAATCCTAATTCTTAAGTTAATGATCAGATAAGCGTATGGCCGGTAGAATATCCGTAGAAATCCCTCTATCCCATCGTCAAATATTTGAGCCTACCAACTTTAATATAATATTGCAAGATACATATGAATGCTGGTCGTTATTTTAAGAAGTAAGGGAGTGCAAATCAAAAAATTGAAAACTGAAAACTTTTTTCCATTTCACTGAAACAGACTTTAAACACTTCTTTCTTCTCTTATTTCTTTTATTTTTTTCAATGAAGCCAAATAGCGTCTCTGATATGTCTTTTCTGTCTTTCCTTCTCTACTCTTTATGAAGTATTGGCAGGACATAACGTACGTGCTAACTAAGAAAGGAAGAAACGCGCAGAATTATAATAAGATCCTTTCCGTGTAGATCAGGCTTTATTAACGTTTCAAGACATTTTTCTCTCTGTAATTTATTGAATGTCATTTTGTAATCTATGAAATATAGGAATAAGTGTTCCTGGTACTCGTTCTGGCAGTCTTCTAACCATCAATATAGCATGTCTTCTTTCGATGTCCATTAGTCTTTCTCTAAGGTCAAAACATGAACTTTACACGCAGTCATTCGTTATCTAATCTTTTAACTTTTTGCAACTATTATAGTATTAGTTGTGATAAACATCGAATTTTCAGTGCCGGTAAAAGTTTTGAATGTCAGAGCCGAGAGACAGTGTAACATTTTCCATAAAATGACAGAACTGTATATATATATATATATATATATATATATATATATATATATATATATATATATATATTACTTTTAACTTTTAACAAAGAATTCAATCTACTGATTAAATCAGGTGGGTACCTTGTCTTAAAATATTTAAAGATATATTTAGTGGTACAAAACTTTATAACTGCCATGAAAAGACAAAAATTAATTTTATTATTACCACTAATAATAATAATAATAATAATAATGAGTGGTAATAATAAAATTAATTTTTGTCTCTTTATGGCAGTGATAAAGTTTTGTGCCACTAAACATATCTTTAAATAAATAAATATATATATATATATTATCATCATCATATTGCGGCCTTATGAACTACACCAATACTTTGATTGGTGTAGTTCATAATCTTGTCAAATAGCTGAATTCTTGATGCTTCGCTAGGGCTATCAAGGGTGTTTTTTATCGTGACACCAACAACAACACTAAATGGATTGCCAACCAAGGCTCAGAAAGACTCCATTCACCCTCCTCTAAGAGCAGGTTTGAATTCAGAGTTTTCCTTCTCCTAGATCAGTTGCCATCCAAGGCTATAGAACCCAGTCTGTCCTGCTATTTACCCATAGCTGGAAGGAGAAGAAAGAGGATTCACACCTTTCCCAAGGGTGTTAGCACGTAAGTGAATGTAATGGATTCGACTGGAATTCGAACTCGGCTCTCCGATTCCTCAATCCAAGCCGCTATCCATTACTCCACAGTAGTAGTAGTAGTAGTAGTAGTTATCTTATAAGTATAAGAAATTATACTCGTTCGAAAAACCTTATTTTGCAAATAATCAAAGCAATATCAAAGGGAAAAAAATGTACGTCAGCCGAAAATAATCGTCTAGCATGTCCAAAGCCCAAAAAAAAAAAACGATACGAGTTAGCAAAATAATTAAATAAAGTGTTCAATACAGTAAGTAGAGCAGACCTAGTTTAACCTAGAGAGCCAGACAAACCTTCCAAGGTTTCACATAAGCAGATCGTCAGGAAGGCTGATATATATATATATATATATATATATATATATATATATATATATATATATATATATATATATATATATATATATATATATATATAAAGTACTTAATATTTACTGTTAGCAAGCTTTCCATAAAAGTTTTTTTTTTCTTGGATTTATCACAAAAATGATTCTTGTTATGAATGAAACTTTTCATTCTAATGAATATTATAGCTTAATTCTTGTCGACAAATGATTTTAAGGCCGATAACCGTTTTCTAAATAAACCGCTAGATTGATTTGATTGATTTTGTTTAGCGGCATATCAAAACCCATGCCAAAATGTAAATATTTTGTACACACTTTTAGGGTAATTTTCTATGCATAGGACAAGGCCGAAAGTACGCCATTGAGGATCGATCTCACGTCTCAGTCGTAATTGTTCTAGCCAGACAAGATTGCTATTGTCCCATGTCGAGGTGCCATCTTGTACATAATTTTATGGCTTTAACTAAATATATTTTGAACGCATTTGTATCGATTCAGCTATATATTTTGTGCATAATGTTAATCTTCCAGAATGGCCGTAAGTTTTATAGGTATATACTTTGTAACTAAACAATTGTAGATGTTATATATTTTGGTATAAACCTATTTCTTTAAGGTGGAACATTATTTTAACGGTTCCAGTATTTTAAAATATTTTCTGATGTTGTTTACCCCCTAGTACTTGTGTTTTACAGGCGTAATTACACTCAGTTAAAATGTGTTTCATAGTAAGTGTGGTTTGGTATGATTTTACACGATGGTTGATGTTCGTTCTTCAGCAAGTATGAATGGTAGTGTGGTATGCGTGATCTATGTGCAGCCGAGCCAATGATACTTTCTTTTTTAAACACCTATCTCCATTCACCCACAAGACCGGTTTGATTGTGCAAAGCGTGTTATTTGCGTTGTCGATCCACAGTTTCTGACACAATGTCTAATGAAACTGTTTATTTTCCAAGTTCGTGTAAGGGATTCTGAAACTATTATCAAGGGTTTCATTTTGAGCAGACTTTCTAGCTGAGTCTGTTTGGCCATAATGTGGCTTCGGATCCAACATAGCACTATTTCTTCGAATACAACATAGAACTATTTCTTCGGATCCAGCATAGCACTATTTTTTCGAATCCAGCATAGAACTATTTTTTCGAATCCAGCATAGAACTATTTCTTCGAATTCAGCGTAGCACTATTTTTTCGAATCTAGCATAGAACTATTTCTTCGAATTCAGCATAGCACTATTTTTTCGAATCCAGCATAGAACTATTTCTTCGAATTCATTATAGCACTATTTTTTCGAATCCAGCATAGAACTATTTCTTCGAATTCAGCATAGCAGTATTTTTTCGAATCCAGCATAGAACTATTTTTTCGAATTCAGCATAGCACTATTTTTTCGAATCCAGCATAGAACTATTTCTTCGAATTCAGCATAGCACTATTTTTTCGAATCCAGCATAGAACTATTTCTTCGAATTCAGCATAGAACTATTTTTTCGAATCCAGCATAGAACTATTTTTTCGAATCCATCTTAGAACTATTTTTTCGAATCCAGCATAGAACTATTTTTTAGAATCCAGCATAGAATTATTTCTTCGAATCCAGCATAGAACTATTTCTTCGAATCCAGTATAAGCTGTCATCTCGGTTCCACCCTTTCACTGTCGAAACGGTTAAATGTAACCGTCTCTTCTACTCAAACAGTTTCTTCTCTCGAACTTCCCGTCTTTGGAACTCCCTTCCTCTTGCTTCTTTCCCTGGTAACTATAATCTTCAAATATTCAAGTGTAATGTCAATCGACATCTGACACCCTGACATTTTCCCCCGTCCTTCTCTGTATCCTTTCCACAAACACGCCTTTTTACTCTTGTTTTCAATCCTCTGTAACCCCTTGCGTGCTAGTCGCTTTGCTTGGGGTGGAATGCTTTAAAAATATGTGAAGATGTATGTGTGTCTGGGATAATTGATTTTTATTTTTTCCAATTCCTCTTGAAATATAAGTGGATGTGTACTTGTTTTATGACGTTTGCAGGGTTTTAGATTTATTTCCGGAATTCTTATGGTCCAAGATGGCATATTTGTTATGATTGTATAATGGATCCATAATAAAATGTCTGCTTCTAATGTTTTTTTTTCAATTGGGAGTACAAAGGTTTTTATGGATTTTGATTTTGTTGAAAGAGGTTTCTGTATTTTCGATCGGATGTGATATTATATGCCGGATTAGAGCTTTTTTTAGTTTTATATAGTATTGTAGGGTTTATTGTAAGGTTTTCAGTATTTTAGGGCTAGCGTCTAGTTTTGATGAAGTTTCGTTTTCTTCTCCAACGTCAAAAAGCTTTCTACAGATGTTCTAAATACACCAAGCGCCAATATCAAACCTTCTTAAAAGTATTTTAAGAAATGATTTGCTTGCTGATTGGTATATGAAATTCCCATAGTCCAACGTGGATCGAATTAATCTTCTGTATCATTTGAGCGTTCTTAAATTTTTGTGGGCCAATCTTGAGAGTTTATACATTGCGTTTAGGATCTTGGATCATTATGCAGTTTCATTTTATTACAAGAATGCACGCATATTGTTTCGGTTTTTGAAAATCTAAAACCCTTATTTGTATAGCTGGCCACTTGTATTCGAGGATACCCGTCTATTAGGGCGGCTAGCCAATCCCTGTTGCAGACGCTTGCTCAGGCGCATTTGTGTTTATTCAACGCCTACATATTCTACAACTATACTTAGTTACAGTTTCTGGGAAAGAGCGTGTTATTAAAATTATTTTCATTTCGATTATTCCCAAATTTATTTCCAAGTTATAAAAATTGCTATCGTACAAAAATTTTGTCGCAAAACAATTGCAGTAATGAAACCTTGGAAGTCCAAAATTCTAGGATTACCGGTCATGATCCAGACCGGAAGGTTTTTAACTTGTTCACGGAGTCAGACTGATTCAAAAATGGTATACGTTGGGCTACGGCTTTTAGGAGTAAAGTTGAAAAACTGTGACGCTGTGACACACTGACATTCGCAATTATTATATGGATAGATGAGCTATTGAGAGCTGTGTCCCCTTAATTGAAAAGGCGTGACATAGTGACACACTGAAATTAGCATTTATTATATAGATTTAAAAACTTATTGAAAACTCTATGCAATTCACCTCAAATATTCCGCTGGAGATTGTTAGGCGGTGGTGAGTCGGCGGTGGTGAGTCAGCGATAATGAAATGTTCCCTCCCGGCTTTACTGGTATAGGCTAATGTTTGCCTGTTATTTTTCAAATTATTTCCCAAGATGTTTTTAGTAGCGAAATTTAGTTTGCAGATAGTAGTTTTTGGCTTCTTTTATTGCTTTATGGGACTTTGCTCAGGTGATAATTAACGACAAAGATAAGTATATAAATAAAAAATAAGGTAGATAATGATAATTTATTTAATTACTTTATAACTAAATAAATATAACATTTTTTCAATCAATTCGCCCCAAGCAAGGCGATAATTCCACTAAGACGCAGAAGGCTATTCGGAGAGAAAGAGAATGAAAAAAACTAAACAGGATAAACCTCTACTCCTGCACGTCGTATATACACAATTCGAAACGAAATAGCTTTCTATATTCTCTAAAGTCTATTGTTACGGTATATGAGAGCTAAATCACGATTTTCTATCAACAAAGATGCTGACACAGAGTATTCAGAATGTATTTTACAGATAAATTCATCACGATACCTTCATATATTTTCCGATATATGCCAGTTCAATAAGGAGAAGAAATATTTATTTCATTTACTGATAATAATTATTCTTCTTGGCTCCTACAGGCATTAGCAATACGTTTATTATTTAAGATAAGATACAAACACGATTTCTGAAGAAGAATGCGTCAGGGTTTCCCATTGTTATCCAGAATAATGGCGCCATGATTATAATCCATGATGTTGACCCGGACAATGATTCAATATTTCCAAGAGTTTCATTTGTTATGTTTTATTCATTGTTCCCTCGTTGACCTATTTTTTGATTTCTCGCCAATTTTTAACAGCAGCCATTAATATAACAGGAACCAGGTTCAAATGAAGGCGAACTCCATCGGACAATAACCTTAATGAGCGAAACGTACCATTAGGATTCTAATCAATTATAGACCGTAAGAGAAATTAACTGGAAATAAGGGAAAATATATATAGCTTTGTTTCAGAGACTTGAACAAAAAATGAAATATTTATGCACAAAATACTATCAAAAAATTAATGGATCTTTTCTTTTTTTTAATCTGACATTTTTATTGCTTTAAGCGTTATTTTTAGTATATCTGTGTAGACGTTTCGTTTTATTTCAGATAGTATTTATTTCGTCTATAGGCCTGCGTATACGAGAAAATATGGTGAAGCATCTCCCCACGGCAGGATTCGAACCTGCATCGCTATTTCCAGGCTCTTTTTTATTTATAAATGCGTCGCGATTAAAAATTTGAAGGAGTGTGTGTGTGTGTGTGCTATAAAGGCAAAATAGAACCTGGCTTTATCACGAAGTTCCTCGCGGCCGAGCAGTAAAGGCTTACTGGATCAGACGGTGGGTCCTTCTGCAAAGAGATACACAGGTTCGAGTCCTGTCAGAGGGCACATTTTCTTTATCATTTTTTCTCGAATATGTAAGCCGGTAGACAAAATAAATATTTTAAAATAAAAAAAAGAACGCCTACTAAAATTCTTTATTATCTGAGAACTGTCCTGATTTCTTGGAAAAGATAGTAGAGTGATTTCTCTTCGTTTTCTCCATGGTTTTGAATTCGACGTTGTCCTATTCCTATATTGGCTGCTGCCCTCTATTTAATCCATAGATGGGGAAAAGTAATAGTGCGGAAGTGGTATTTGAACTCGTCTCGCCGAAACCCTTTTCTGTGTCGATATCAAAGGCACATATAGAATTATAAGTAAGATTTTAATTGAGGGAATTTTTCTCTCAAGGAATAATTGATCCATATTTTGTTAGTGAGATAAATGTGTGAGAGTAGTCTAATGGATAACAGATGGTGATGAGAAATTGGAGATCCGGTTTCGAATTCCAGTCTGCTTTGTTACATTCACTTATTTACATGGAATGGTATGAATCCGTCTCCTTCCCCAGGTTAAGGGTTAAATAGTAGGACTTGTACCCGGAAAAATAACTGTTATCCTCAAAAAACAGAATTAGTCTACCAGCCCTATTAAAAAAGAAACAATCCTGTCACTCGTTACGCGTTTCTTCACTCTCTGGCAATCAGGCTTGGATCAAAGTAATTATCTGTTCTCTTCATCTGTAATGGTAATATTAGACGTTTCCTTATAAGGAAACATTAAGCATTCATTGACCGAGCAGTCAGTGCCACTCGTTATGCTTTTCTCCCCTCCATCGGGTTGGGATCAAAGTGTAGTATCTGTTTTCCTCATCTCTAATGGTAATGGTAATATTAGCCGTTTCCTGATGAAGAAACAGCTGTCTTTGACCGAACAGCCAGTTCTTCTCGAGTTAGACTTTTCTCCATTCCCTGTGCTAGGATCAAATTGTAGTATCTGTTCTGAGCATCTCTTATGGTAATGGTCATGTTAGCCATTTCCTTATAAGGAAATATTCTGCATTCATTGACCGGACAGTAAGTGCTACTTTCAGTTGAAATTTATAAAATATTAAAATATTAAAATATTTTTTAGGAAAATAGATTTCTGATGTCCAGTAATTGTCATCGCTCAAACCAATATTGATGGCGGTTTCCTTCCTTAGCTTTTGCTCGAACTGCAGTTAAATGTGGACATCTTGATTATGTCATTATTTTCTCTTTGAGTTGCATGATTTCATTTACGCTTGAAAAATCACTATAAAATGTATTGTTAGAAATTCTATTATAAAGCTGGAGTTCTGGATAGCGGCTCGAATTGAGGAATCGGAGAGCTGAGTTCGAATTCCACTCATACCCTTGGGAAAGGTATGAATCCTCTTCTTCTCCCCCAGCTATAGGTAAATAACAGGACAGACCGGGTTCTATAGCCTTGGATGGCAACTGGTCTACCACAGAAATAAATGGCAACCTACTGTATTAAAAATATGCCTCGTCAGTCATGTATCGAAAGATACATGAACGCCTAAACGTGTATCACGTGTGGTACTTAACCGACTGACTATAAAATGTATTTCTGGTCATTTCATTATGAATAAGTATTGTTGGTAATTTTATTATAAAAATGTATTTTTATACATTCATAGACTTTTTGGGGGGTCACTATTTAACCATAACTGGGACCCTAACTGTTGCTACCACCCCAAACCAAAAAAAATGAAGAGTTCAGTTAAAGGTAAATAACTGAGGCATGGAACGTGGAAGTAGAACAATCTACTCCGGTGGACGAAATAAAGAGTTTGGTTCGAAATATCCAAACACCTGAAGAAAACCGAAGCGTACAATGGCCGAAAAGTTGTGAATATGGCAATGAAGATGGGGATAGCAGTCCGAATAATGTAAATAATGCAAGTAAAACGAAATATTAATGAATAAACAAAAAAGGAAAGAGAGAATCTATTGGAAGGAAATCAATTTGCCACTTTTGAATTGTCATATAAGAACAACCCCTACATCACTATAAACACGTCGTCCAGGTATGGAGATAACTATATCCTGCCGTAAGGTTCCTGATCGGAAGATTAGAGGTTTTGAGGAGCATGGAACCACCTCGTAATTGCTGTTATTCCTAAGTCCACACTAATCCGGGGTGGTTGCACCAGTTAGGGACCCAGCTATGGTTAAATAGTGACCTACACCCCTAATAAAAGTTATAAATTATATAAAAAAGGCTGAAGGGTACAACGGCCGAAATGTGGTATATATGTCAATGAAGATGAAAACAGTCCGAATAATGTAAATAATGAAAGGATTCGTAATACTATCATCTCAGAGATATAGACATGTATTCTTTGGTTTTGTTTTTAATTGATTTTTTGTTTGCATTTTTCTTTCTTTGATTTACATTGAATTTTTTTTTTCTTTTTCATTTGTTCCTTTCTCTAAATGATTTCTTTTGCTGTTCGATTTCATTTGTTCCTTCTAAATTATTTCCTTTGCTGTTCGATTACATTTGTTCCTTTCTCTAAATGATTTCCTTTGCTGTTCGATTACATTTGTTCCTTTCTCTAAATGATTTCCTTTGCTGTTAGATTTCATTTGTTCCTTTCTCTAAATGATTTCCTTTGCTGTTCGATTACATTTGTTCCTTTCTCTAAATGATTTCCTTTGCTGTTCGATTACATTTGTTCCTTTCTCTAAATGATTTCCTTTGCTGTTAGATTTCATTTGTTCCTTTCTCTAAATGATTTCCTTTGCTGTTCGATTACATTTGTTCCTTTCTCTAAATGATTTCCTTTGCTGTTAGATTTCATTTGTTCCTTTCTCTAAATGATTTCTTTTGCTGTTCGATTTCATTTGTTCCTTCTAAATTATTTCCTTTGCTGTTCGATTACATTTGTTCCTTTCTCTAAATGATTTCCTTTGCTGTTCGATTACATTTGTTCCTTTCTCTAAATGATTTCCTTTGCTGTTCGATTACATTTGTTCCTTTCTCTAAATGATTTCCTTTGCTGTTCGATTACATTTGTTCCTTTCTCTAAATGATTTCCTTTGCTGTTCGATTACATTTGTTCCTTTCTCTAAATGATTTCCTTTGCTGTTCGATTACATTTGTTCCTTTCTCTAAATGATTTCCTTTGCTGTTAGATTTCATTTGTTCCTTTCTCTAAATGATTTCCTTTGCTGTTCGATTACATTTGTTCCTTTCTCTAAATGATTTCCTTTGCTGTTAGATTTCATTTGTTCCTTTCTCTAAATGATTTCTTTTGCTGTTCGATTTCATTTGTTCCTTCTAAATTATTTCCTTTGCTGTTCGATTACATTTGTTCCTTTCTCTAAATGATTTCCTTTGCTGTTCGATTACATTTGTTCCTTTCTCTAAATGATTTCCTTTGCTGTTCGATTACATTTGTTCCTTTCTCTAAATGATTTCCTTTGCTGTTAGATTTCATTTGTTCCTTTCTCTAAATGATTTCCTTTGCTGTTCGATTACATTTGTTCCTTTCTCTAAATGATTTCCTTTGCTGTTAGATTTCATTTGTTCCTTTCTCTAAATGATTTCCTTTGCTGTTCGATTACATTTGTTCCTTTCTCTAAATGATTTCCTTTGCTGTTCGATTACATTTGTTCCTTTCTCTAAATGATTTCCTTTGCTGTTAGATTTCATTTGTTCCTTTCTCTAAATGATTTCCTTTGCTGTTCGATTACATTTGTTCCTTTCTCTAAATGATTTCCTTTGCTGTTCGATTACATTTGTTCCTTTCTCTAAATGATTTCCTTTGCTGTTAGATTTCATTTGTTCCTTTCTCTAAATGATTTCCTTTGCTGTTCGATTACATTTGTTCCTTTCTCTAAATGATTTCCTTTGCTGTTAGATTTCATTTGTTCCTTTCTCTAAATGATTTTTTTTTGCTGTTCGATTTCATTTGTTCCTTCTAAATTATTTCCTTTGCTGTTCGATTACATTTGTTCCTTTCTCTAAATGATTTCCTTTGCTGTTCGATTACATTTGTTCCTTTCTCTAAATGATTTCCTTTGCTGTTCGATTACATTTGTTCCTTTCTCTAAATGATTTCCTTTGCTGTTCGATTTCCTTTGCTGTTCGATTTCGATTTGTTCCTTTCTCTAAATGATTTCCTTTGCTGTTCGATTACATTTGTTCCTTTCTCTAAATGATTTCCTTTGCTGTTTCGATTACATTTGTTCCTTTCTCTAAATGATTTCCTTTGCTGTTAGATTACATTTGTTCCTTTCTCTAAATGATTTCCTTTGCTGTTCGATTACATTTGTTCCTTTCTCTAAATGATTTCCTTTGCTGTTAGATTTCATTTGTTCCTTTCTCTAAATGATTTCTTTGCTGTTCGATTTCATTTGTTCCTTTCTCTAAATTATTTCCTTTGCTGTTCGATTACATTTGTTCCTTTCTCTAAATAATTTCCTTTGCTGTTCGATTACATTTGTTCCTTTCTCTAAATGATTTCCTTTGCTGTTCGATTACATTTGTTCCTTTCTCTAAATGATTTCCTTTGCTGTTAGATTTCATTTGTTCCTTTCTCTAAATGATTTCCTTTGCTGTTCGATTACATTTGTTCCTTTCTCTAAATGATTTCCTTTGCTGTTAGATTTCATTTGTTCCTTTCTCTAAATGATTTCCTTTTGCTGTTCGATTACATTTGTTCCTTTCTCTAAATGATTTCCTTTGCTGTTCGATTACATTTGTTCCTTTCTCTAAATGATTTCCTTTGCTGTTAGATTTCATTTGTTCCTTTCTCTAAATGT
Source organism: Acanthosepion pharaonis (assembly GCA_903632075.3). Lineage (NCBI taxonomy): Eukaryota > Metazoa > Mollusca > Cephalopoda > Sepiida > Sepiidae > Acanthosepion > Acanthosepion pharaonis. The sequence continues at coordinate 2,382,438 of CAHIKZ030000002.1, forward strand.
TCCTTTTCCTTTGCTGTTAGATTTCATTTGTTCCTTTCTCTAAATGATTTCCTTTGCTGTTCGATTACATTTGTTCCTTTCTCTAAATGATTTCCTTTGCTGTTCGATTACATTTGTTCCTTTCTCTAAATGATTTCCTTTGCTGTTCGATTACATTTTGTTCCTTTCTCTAAATGATTTCCTTTGCTGTTCGATTACATTTGTTCCTTTCTCTAAATGATTTCCTTTGCTGTTAGATTACATTTGTTCCTTTCTCTAAATGATTTCCTTTGCTGTTAAATTTCATTTGTTCCTTTCTCTAAATGATTTCCTTTGCTGTTCGATTACATTTGTTCCTTTCTCTAAATGATTTCCTTTGCTGTTCGATTACATTTGTTCCTTTCTCTAAATGATTTCCTTTGCTGTTAGATTTCATTTGTTCCTTTCTCTAAATGATTTCCTTTGCTGTTCGATTACATTTGTTCCTTTCTCTAAATGATTTCCTTTGCTGTTCGATTACATTTGTTCCTTTCTCTAAATGATTTCCTTTGCTGTTCGATTACATTTGTTCCTTTCTCTAAATGATTTCCTTTGCTGTTCGATTTCATTTCCTTTCTCTAAATGATTTCCTTTCATTTGTTCCTTTCTCTAAATGATTTCTTTAAATGATTTCCTTTGCTGTTCGATTACATTTGTTCCTTTCTCTAAATGATTTCCTTTGCTGTTCGATTACATTTGTTTCCTTTCTCTAAATGATTTCCTTTGTTCCTTTGTTAGATTACATTTGTTCCTTTCTAAATGATTTCCTTTGCTGTTCGATTACATTTGTTCCTTTCTCTAAATGATTTCCTTTGCTGTTCGATTACATTTCTTCCTTTCTCTAAATGATTTTCCTTTGCTGTTCGATTACATTTGTTCCTTTCTCTAAATGATTTCCTTTGCTGTTCGATTACATTTGTTCCTTTCTCTAAATGATTTCCTTTGCTACATTTTTAGATTTCATTTGATTTCCTTTCTGTTCAAAATTTTGTTGATTTCCTTTGCTGTTCGATTACATTTGTTCCTTTCTCTAAATGATTTCCTTTGCTGTTCGATTACATTTGTTGCTTTCTCTAAATGATTTCCTTTGCTGTTAGATTACATTTGTTCCTTTCTCTAAATGATTTCCTTTGCTGTTCGATTACATTTGTTCCTTTCTCTAAATGATTTCCTTTGCTGTTCGATTACATTTGTTCCTTTCTCTAAATGATTTTCCTTTGCTGTTAGATTTCATTTGTTCCTTTCTCTAAATGATTTCCTTTGCTGTTCGATTACATTTGTTCCTTTCTCTAAATGATTTCCTTTGCTGTTCGATTACATTTGTTCCTTTCTCTAAATGATTTCCTTTGCTGTTCGATTACATTTTTTTCTTCCTTTCTTTGCTAAATTTTTCCTTTCCTTTCTGTTTAAATGATTTCCTTTGCTGTTCGATTACATTTGTTCCCTTTCTCTAAATGATTTTCCTTTGCTGTTCGATTACATTTGTTCCTTTCTCTAAATGATTTCCTTTGCTGTTCGATTTCATTTGTTCCTTTCTCTAAATGATTTCCTTTGCTGTTCGATTACATTTTTGTTCCTTTCTCTAAATGATTTCCTTTGCTGTTCGATTACATTTGTTCCTTTCTCTAAATGATTTCCTTTGCTGTTCGATTACATTTGTTCCTTTCTCTAAATGATTTCCTTTGCTGTTAGATTACATTTGTTCCTTTCTCTAAATGATTTCCTTTGCTGTTCGATTACATTTGTTCCTTTCTCTAAATGATTTCCTTTGCTGTTAGATTTCATTTGTTCCTTTCTCTAAATGATTTCCTTTGCTGTTCGATTACATTTGTTCCTTTCTCTAAATGATTTCCTTTGCTGTTCGATTACATTTGTTCCTTTCTCTAAATGATTTCCTTTGCTGTTCGATTACATTTGTTCCTTTCTCTAAATGATTTCCTTTGCTGTTCGATTTCATTTGTTCCTTTCTCTAAATGATTTCCTTTGCTGTTCGATTACATTTGTTCCTTTCTCTAAATGATTTCCTTTGCTGTTCGATTACATTTGTTCCTTTCTCTAAATGATTTCCTTTGCTGTTCGATTACATTTGTTCCTTTCTCTAAATGATTTCCTTTGCTGTTAGATTACATTTGTTCCTTTCTCTAAATGATTTCCTTTGCTGTTCGATTACATTTGTTCCTTTCTCTAAATGATTTCCTTTGCTGTTCGATTACATTTGTTCCTTTCTCTAAATGATTTCCTTTGCTGTTCGATTACATTTGTTCCTTTCTCTAAATGATTTCCTTTGCTGTTCGATTACATTTGTTCCTTTCTCTAAATGATTTCCTTTGCTGTTAGATTTCATTTGTTCCTTTCTGTTCTAAATGATTTCCTTTGCTGTTCGATTACATTTGTTCCTTTTCTCTAAATGATTTCCTTTGCTGTTCGATTACATTTGTTCCTTTCTCTAAATGATTTCCTTTGCTGTTAGATTACATTTGTTCCTTTCTCTAAATGATTTCCTTTGCTGTTCGATTACATTTGTTCCTTTCTCTAAATGATTTCCTTTGCTGTTCGATTACATTTGTTCCTTTCTCTAAATGATTTCCCTTTGCTGTTAGATTTCATTTGTTCCTTTCTCTAAATGATTTCCTTTGCTGTTCGATTACATTTGTTCCTTTTTCTCTAAATGATTTCCTTTGCTGTTCGATTACATTTGTTCCTTTCTCTAAATGATTTCCTTTGCTGTTCGATTACATTTCTTCCTTTCTCTAAATGATTTCCATTTTTCCTGTTCGATTACATTTGATTACATTTGTTCCTTTCTCTAAATGATTTCCTTTGCTGTTCGATTACATTTGTTCCTTTCTTTCTAAATGATTTCCTTTGCTGTTAGATTTCATTTGTTCCTTTCTCTAAATGATTTCCTTTGCTGTTCGATTACATTTGTTCCTTTCTCTAAATGATTTCCTTTGCTGTTAGATTTCATTTGTTCCTTTTCTAAATGATTTCTTTTGCTGTTCGATTTCATTTGTTCCTTCTAAATTATTTCCTTTGCTGTTCGATTACATTTGTTCCTTTCTCTAAATGATTTCCTTTGCTGTTCGATTACATTTGTTCCTCTCTCTAAATGATTTCCTTTGCTGTTAGATTTCATTTGTTCCTTTCTCTAAATGATTTCCTTTGCTGTTCGATTACATTTGTTCCTTTCTCTAAATGATTTCCTTTGCTGTTCGATTACATTTGTTCCTCTCTCTAAATGATTTCCTTTGCTGTTAGATTTCATTTGTTCCTTTCTCTAAATGTTCCTTTCCTTTGCTGTTCGATTACATTTGTTCCTTTCTCTAAATGATTTCCTTTGCTGTTCGATTACATTTGTTCCTTTCTAAATGATTTCCTTTGCTGTTCGATTTCATTTGTTCCTTCTAAATGATTTCCTTTGCTGTTCGATTACATTTGTTCCTTTCTCTAAATGATTTCCTTTGCTGTTCGATTACATTTGTTCCTTTCTCTAAATGATTTCCTTTGCTGTTAGATTTCATTTGTTCCTTTCTAAATGATTTCCTTTGCTGTTCGATTTCATTTGTTCCTTTCTCTAAATGATTTCCTTTCCTATTCGATTACATTTGTTCCTTTCTCTAAATGATTTCCTTTGCTGTTCGATTTCATTTGTTCCTTTCTAAATGATTTCTTTTGCTGTTCGATTTCATTTGTTCCTTTCTCTAAATGATTTCCTTTGCTGTTCGATTACATTTGTTCCTTTCTCTAAATGATTTCCTTTGCTGTTCGATTACATTTGTTCCTTTCTCTAAATGATTTCCTTTCCTGTTCGATTACATTTGTTCCTTTCTCTAAATGATTTCCTTTGCTGTTAGATTTCATTTGTTCCTTTCTAAATGATTTCCTTTGCTGTTCGATTTCATTTGTTCCTTCTAAAAGATTTCCTTTCCTATTCGATTACATTTGTTCCTTTCTCTAAATGATTTCCTTTGCTGTTCGATTTCATTTGTTCCTTTCTAAATGATTTCTTTTGCTGTTCGATTTCATTTGTTCCTTTCTCTAAATGATTTCCTTTGCTGTTCGATTTCATTTGTTCCTTCTAAATGATTTCCTTTGCTGTTCGATTTCATTTGTTCCTTCTAAATGATTTCCTTTGATGTTTGATTTCATTTGTTCCTTCTAAATGATTTCCTTTGCTGTTCAATTTCATTTTTTCCTTTCTCTATATGATTTCTTTTGATGTTTGATTTCATTTGTTTCTTTCTAAATGATTTCCTTTGCTGTTCGATTTCATTTGTTCCTTTCTAAATGATTTCTACATAATTTCCTTTGCTGTTTGATTTCATTTGTTTTTCTAATTTTATTTTCTTTCGATTCCTATTCCCCTAGATGTCAAATGTCTACGTTTAGTTTAGTTTTTTTTTTTTTTTTCGTTTCGCAATTTCGTTCATTCTTCTTCATTTTTTCGCATTACTCTTTCTATTTTCTTTCATTGATATTTCAATCTCACATATTTTTTCCTTTGAAACTTTCCTTCTTTGGAACTTAATTTTTTTTAACTTTCCGATTCTCTCTGCATTTTTTTCGTCTTCCATCCTCTTCAACGATTTCTTTCTGCCAACCTTCCAGATTATCATTCTTTTCCCAGACTCCCTGCAGTTTTTCCAATTATCATCTTCTCAGTATTCCATTTTTCTTCTAACACTTCCCTGTTTTAATTTCTATTTTCTATCATAAAATCGAAATAGACGTGAACATTTTCAGTAAGTTTCGTTTTTTTTATTTTGATTTGTTTTGTTATTGTCTTTTTACAGAAGCGCAGATGTTTGTGACTGTTGTAATAACCTGTAAGTCATACTACACAAGATTTCGTCCGAATCTACTCAAACATACACACACGCACACAATTACATACATATATATATATATATATATATATATATATATATATATATATAGAGAGAGAGAGAGAGAGAGAGAGAAAGGAAGAAAAAGAAAGAAATAAAGAGTTTCAAAAATACACGAATACCTTATCAGTCAATTCTATAACAACAAGGATTCAAAATAAATATTAACAGAGGTACGTTTGAAAGACAGAATTTTGTGCTGAACTTGCTTTTAAAATATGAAATCTGAGTTTTCTCTTACAGAAAGGCAATTGAAAAATCGTGTTGTAAACACTAATGTATTAGCTAGCTAGCTAGCTAGATAGATAGATAGATGACAAAGAGACAAAGATAGATGAATTATAGATATATAATGAACTAAAGTAGATAATGAACAAAGGAAATGAAGAGATTTAGATAGATAGATAGATAGATAGATAGATAGATAGATAGATAGATAATTATAGATATATAATGAACTAAAGTAGATAATGAACAAAGGAAATAAAGAGATTCAGATAGATAGATAGATAGATAGATAGATAGATAGATAGATAGATAGATAAGACTGGCCAATACTCAATTTATTGTCGAAATATTTTTAGCTGATTTAGGACAATTTTTATGTGCTAAACTTTTTGAGTTCTGACTGCATGTTTTTTTACGGTTTTGCTTCTGTTGTCACTCCCATTAAAATATGTAAATATGCAGCATATTTTACGCAATAAAACTAATTATTAAGTTAATCTTAAACTTATTAATTTTAATCTATCAGAAGAATTTTCAGCCAAATATAGCTTCAAAAACACGCCTCCAAAATATTTATAAACCAATAACACGCAAGAAAGTGTTTACATATCAAAACGTCAATTATACTGTACAATACAAAATCATAGAATGTAAATCAGTAAGGTTGTTTTATTAGTCATTATAATTTAAGTCTACCGCAAAAAATATTGCGCGGACGTAGTAGTAAGAATACTGCGTCACTTTTTAGGGCCAATTAGGAATAACTAAAGATATAAAATTCAGGAGCCAATTTCTCAGGAATAACAGTGTAAAAATCACGATGTTTGACCCCAACGACAGAGTCTCTCAGATTCCACTAAGGGACATGTCACTAAGGAACATGTCACTTGAATATCAGCATGTCCACTAAGGGATATGTTGAGATTCAAGACCTCATTCACTTCCACACACACACACTATCAGCAAACGACTCAACAGCTTGGTGACCAGGATCAAACTTGGATGCCACACATGGTATGTAAGACATGTACCGAATATCTGCACTGGGGGACCAAAGACAAGAAGAGTTGTCTGAAATTTGGAATTCTCTTGGTGTGGGGAGAGCCAACAAACTATAGCACTGACTGCTACTTCTGTGCTATTGATGAGACTAGGACCAATAGAAAGAACCGGAGCCGTCTCAAGTATCCTGATCTTCAATCAGCACATCGTCCTATAACCCATTGGGATGAAATTTCAATACCTGTCTTTGGAGAAAATCCTGGCATTAATGTGAAAGATTTCTCAACTGTTCAAGAAGAAAATGAAGTGTTTTTTGACAATGATGCTCCACATCCTTTTTCCCAAAAGGAAATAAATGATCTCATTCATAATCTCAGCTTATCAAAGTCCTCTGTCAAACTGTTGGCATCTAGATTGAAGGAAAAAACCTCTTCTCTGACAGTGCTCACATCACCTTCTACCACAACAGGCATTAAGAGTACCTCCAATTTTTTTCTCTGAAGAGAAGAACTTTGTGTACTGTACAGATATTGCGCAGTTTCTGCACAAAATTGGAGTGCCACAGTACGTACCCAAAGATTGGAGATTGTTTATTGAGAGCAGATTGAAAATATGAAATCTGAGTTTTGTCTTACAGAAAGGCAATTGAAAAATCGTGTTGTAAACAGACTAAGATAGATCAATTATAGATATATAATGAACTAAAGTAGATAATAAACAAACATAATGAAGAGATTCAGATAGATAGATAGATAGATAGATAGATAGATAGATAGATAGATAGATAGATAGATAAGACTGGCCAATCCTCAATTTATTGTCGAAATATTTTTAGCTGATTTAGGACAATTTTTATGTGCTAAACTTTTTGAGTTATGGCTACATGTTTTTTTACGGTTTTGCTTCTGTTGTCACTCCCATTAAAATATGTAAATATGCAGCATATTTTACACAATAAAACTAATTATTAAGTTAATTATAAACCTATTAATTTTAATCACTGAAAAGTGTTCAGCTGAACAATGGCAACTAGTTTTCCTCTGTACCTCTCGCTCACTCGACGACACTGAAGGAAAAATATGAAGCAGTAAAGTATGTTCTGGAGAAAATTCATTAAATTCAACATGAGGGGTTTATTCGCCTTGACATGAAGATATTGAACTTTTTGTTGGGACAACAGTCGTGGTTCAGCAAGTATCTATGTTTTCCGTGCTTGTGGGACAGTAGAGACACTGCTCAGCATCATACAAAAAGGACTGTCCTGTTGGGGAAGAATTGATGCTTTTCAGAGTAACAAACTTCATCTTTAAGCCTCTGGTGGACAGACAGGATATTTTTCCCACCGCTACACATCAAGCTTGGCGTGATCAAGCAGTTCGCCAAAGCTCAGGACAAGGATGATGGCTGCTTCACTTACTTGTGCCAGGCTTTTTCAGGATTGACGATTGAGAAGTTTAAAACTGCCATCATTGATGGTCCTCAAATCTGTCAGCTCATCAGAGTTTGAAAACTCAATATTCGTAGTGGAACTGAAAGCATGGAAGGTTTTTGTTCTGGTTGTGAAGAATTTTCTTGACAACAACAAGGCCAGGGACTCCGCAGAACTTGTCATCAATATGCTGACATAACCTTAAAAGGTAACAAGAGCATCAAAATGCAGTACTTATTTTCTCATCTGAATCGGTTTCCTGAGAACAGAGAGAGAGATTCCATCAGGACCCGAAAGAGATGGAGAGCCGCTATCAGGGACGTTGGGATGCAGTCATGATGGCTGATTACTGCTGGATTTGAAGAGAGAGACCCCTGCCGCTGATCATTTTAAGGGTTTTAATAAACGGAATTTCAAGCCCTGAATTTTGAAATATGATGACGTAACATGTAATTTAGGGCTTACGGTCAAATCACGCTGAAAACACCGGTTCTCGTTCGATCACCGAAGTTAAGCATCGTAGAGCCAGGTCAGTACTTAGATGGTGGACCGCTTGGGAATACCTGGTACTGTAAGCCCCCAAAGTCCAACCCTTACCTCACAGTCGGTGGGGGGGGGTGTAAACGGTAGTGTCAGAGCTATGCCGCCCGGAACTTCGTTCCTGGTAGGGCCACCAAAGGCGGACAGGTCTGACACACACGCCGGCTAACAAGGGCTCTGGTGAAAATCCAAGGAGCGTCTGCATCGGTAACCGGCGGCTTCTGGTCGTTCCTGTCTCTGCGTCTGTGGGAACCCCGCGGCAAGCAAGAACGTTATCCGAGTAGGCCTGGGTACCCTACTTCTGTAATTTATCCCAAGAATCTTCTTCTCATAACAGGAAGAAGCCGGCTCAATCCGCCCAGGGTGAATGCCGCATCAGTAACATGTAATTTACATGTACTTACATTTATAAATATATACTGTTCAATTTATTGTAGTCTATGTTTGTAACTTTCAATTAATAAATTGTGTTAGAAAAAAACTTATTTTGTATGAGAAATATTAACAAAATTCAATCGATAATGTTACAAAAATGTAACCGAATTAGTCCTAAAATTGGATTTTTAAAAACTCAACATGGCACAAAAACATGACCTGACTGAAAGAAATTGAGGGTGTCATTTCGGATTACGCGGTGAAAAACTATCCTAAATCATTTTGAAAAAGTATAGACAACTTAAAAAAAATGTTTTTTGTTTCCCAGTTTAATTAATAGAATGAATTAGATAAACAGAAGAGATAGATAGATAGATAGATAGATAGATAGATAGATAGATAGATAGATAGATAGATAGATAATGAACAGAATGAATTAGATAATGAATTCGTGAAACGACGCGCCGCAGTTCTGTGGGCAATGGGAATGAAACCTTCAGAAATCCATCGCCAGATGTTCGCACAAAACGGAATACGCACACACCATGAATCAACAAAAGGTGTATGAATGGGTAGAACGTTTTAAAGTGAGAAGAACACGATTAAAAGAACGAAAAGCCGATGTGGTGGCCCATGAACATTGTACACAGAAGAACACACCCACGGAGTGGAGGTTGCTTGGCCAAGGAGGACCAACGAATCACGTTAGCCCAAGATTCGACAACTGTACGTGACTTCAGCTATTGATATGCACATGCCATAGTCCATAATGACTTGGGGTACTGTAAGCTTGGTATGCGTTGCGTACCCCAAACAAGCAACTATTGCAGACATGACTTCGTGAGCAAGTGAAAAGCTTCTTCTCAAAAGGGATGCTCATTGAACGATACCAGAAGTCTTCTCTTCCCAATCATGATAGAGTACAAAAGCGTCTTCTTGTTCTTGTGCGTGACGAATTTTTTTCCCGCTCTGTAAGCCCTTTCTTTACATGGAAAGTGTTCAGACGAACTACATTCCTTAGTTCCTCCAACCATAACCTTCACGGCTGCTACACTCATTGTAGCAAACCACACTCATTCGTTTTGTATTCCATTGGTGAGATGTAAGTTCCAACCGATTAGCTTCTTCCCACGAACGACTGATTTGTGGAACCGATTCTCAAGAGGATGATTCTCCGATCACTGCAATCTTAACGTGTTCAAGTCTAGGGTCAACCGTTATATTCTTCATATATATCCGTATACAATATACCTCTTACTCTGTAACCCTCTATACAGAGTGGCTCTTGGGCATTGTTCAGGATGAACATCAGTGTGAAAAAAATGTCCAAGCACCACCATTTTCTAAAGTTATCGATATTTTTTCTGAGGTCGCTAATAAGAGCTGAGTTCGATTCCAATTGAGTTCTATAAGCTATATTCTCATATCAATTAAAGAATATGTCAAGGTTGCCTCGCTCGAGCAAAGTTGTATAGTTTCATTGTTCTCAATAAAGCAGTGATGATCACACCTAACAATCGATCAAACGCAGTTGTGATTGCCGGCCCACCTATGTGAAAATGAGGATACTGAAATTAAAGGGATGAACTCCTAACGTAATTCTCGAACTGTACGCAAAACAATTGACCCTAGCAAATTTTATAAAATCTAACTGTCCTGCCATTTATTTGGTTAAATGTGAAGGTATATATGTTTTTTTGTATATATGTATACCTGAGTGTATATGTGTTTATATATATATATATATATATATATATATATATATATATATATATATATATATATATATGTCTGTATATATGTGTGTATGTATATGTATATATGAGATGGGATCGAAGAAAGGTCAGATATGGATCAGAATCCTACAAAATGATAATCTCAGAATCCCACATAAACTAGAATTATTATACCCCTACTGACACAAAGGAAATATTTACGGCTTTTCAGTTAGGCTTGGAATCCGTTAATTTCTTGGAACTTCGAAAAGACGCGTCGTCTCTCCTTGAATTCGAAACGTCACAAATTATACTTACGTTGTTTTAACAAGTAGACTTCACGTGAAGCATGTCTGAAAATGAAACTTAGTTAACCATTGGATATCAAACAAGTAAAAAATACCAGAATTTGTTTCTTGTTGTCCTCCATGTCTCATTCCCTATTGAAGCTTTAATAAAAATCAAATGCGTTAAATTGATAAACGTTTCCTATTTGTACTTTATCTTATCATTCTGTCGGATTACGATTTGTATTTGATCCTAATTCTATTTACTTAAGTTTTAAAATACTAGAAATAGTCTGAAAATGAAACTTAGTTAACCAACATTTACTAGAGACCGTAAGACGTTAACCTGAAGAAGTCTTATGCATTTTGTGCATCCAGTAAATGATTGGAAATGTTAGATTGATAAACCGTTCCTATTTGTTTATTATGTTATCATATATATATATATATATATATATATATATATATGTGTGTGTGTGTGTGTGTGTGTGTGTGTGTGTGTGTGTGTGTCTGTGTGTGTGTTTATATTTTCCATGGATTTTTCCTTCTTTTTTTATTTTTTTTAACATCAGTGTGTCGTGAAAACATGAATAAATACTATTTTAACTATATATATATATATATATATATATATATATATATATATATATATTGCGTTCATTTTGGGAGCATGTTTTCATTAAGATCAGAGAAATAAAAGTGATTTATTCTTCGTTTTCTTGTCCTTCCAACTGTCTTTTTTTCGAGAATGAACTGTTTCAATTATTTTCAGATCAGATCATAAATGGCGTATCATTGGCATATCTGAGCTCGAACTGCACAATCCCCACTTTCCCGCTCTGACAGAGTTTAAGAATAATTTTCCACTCTACAACCTCTTTCCCCTAGACTACAACACCACAAGTCTATCGCTGCTCTATAGTTATTTCCATGCCGAGTGTTATGTTCCGTCTCATTAAATAATTTAGACAACAGAATCATCTCGTAATTACGAACAATTTCTTAGTATCCCTATTAATAGAAGAAAGAAAATTACCATGTTGATACATATTTATTTTATTCCGAGTACTTTCGACATTACCACAATGTCATCATCAGGGTTTTGTCTTGCATAAGACAAAAATATTTTTCATCATTTTCACTTCACACGTAAAAACTTAATTTTCAGATGAACACAACAATTTTGTCTTTGAAAAATGATGAACACAACATTTTTTGTCTTTGAAAATACAAAACCCAGATAATGACATTGTGCTAATGCTGAAAGTACTCATAATAAAATGAATATGCATCAACATGGTAATTTTCTTTCTTCCTTTAATAAGGATACTATTATAAGTTTGCGTAGCCTCCACAATTTTTTTCAATTCCGGGGTTTGAATGCTAATGATGCCCATCTTACGAGCAAGACTATAAAACAGGTTCTCAGCTGAAATGCAGTCAAGAAAACATGTTTCAACCAGGGAGGTGTTAAATGTTAATCTCACATTCTGTTACTGGTCTCATTAATTTGAATAATTCCATCATTGAAAGTTTAAAGCGAAGGGATTTTTCCTAAATATGCTCCATGGTATAGGCTTGGTACTCTACTCTGCAAGACGTAAGCTTATTAACGCCATGGGAAAATCTGCCATACCAACATCTTATAAATATATATTAGTTTCTCCTCTGTGTCCCTGTTGGCTGACACATGTTATATGTTCGAAATACTAATTGCTGATTAAATTCGAAGCGCCTTCCATCAGAGAGAGCAAAGTAAGGGTAGAAATAGAAACAAAATTGCGGGCAGCGTTGAAATAAACGCGTGTCTATGCGCATCTGTGGGCACGCACGCGCATGCGCACTCTGTTTCCCGCCTCTCACTCAACGGGCCTGCTTTCCGTTTATCCTAACCACACGCGATTGTTATTCCCATGTAAAATGACCGGGCAGATATTTTCGCATTTGCCCAATCTGTTTTGCAATGTTTTGTCTCGGAACAATTAGAAACTAATATTAAAAACCATCAGATCTATACAGCCTCAATTTAACTCACATATATCATAGATTTTACAAGCTGATAAATATAATTTTATCATATAGT
>CAHIKZ030000002.1:2400000-2527500 GCA_903632075.3 Acanthosepion pharaonis
CATCCAGCCCCAACAAGACATAATGCATGGCTGTGAACAAAAAGGAGGAACACAAAAAAGAAATTACAAATCAGAGATACCAAACAGCTACAAAAATTTAAATATCTGTGAAGTGTTTTAACAGAGTAAGGACGGGAAGTACGACACTGAAATCAGAAGGCACTTTGGATATCCAATGATGCATTCCAAAAGCTAAGCAGGGTATTAAGAGACAGGAAAATTTTGTTACAGAGAAAAGAGTACTGAATTGTTACATGATGTCTGTCCTCCTATGTAGCAGTGAATGCTGGGCAATCTTCTCAAAGATGAAGAAGAGACTTGAAATGTTGTACTACAGAAGGATACTAAGAATTTGAACGGAACGATTAAGAATCAATAAATTCTGAAAGAAAACTAACAACAAGGCTTCTACTCAGAATAAGAAAAAGAGATGAAATTTCTTGGATACAAGGAGGGCTTGGAAAACTTAACCCTCAAAGGTCATATTGAAGGCAAGAGAGATAAGGGAAAGCAATGAGTCATCTACTTGATGAGCCTGAATAAGGCGATGAAACAGTAAGAAAATGGAATGCATTTTGTCGGGGGAGAAAAACTTAACACATTGTGTGAGTTACATAACGGAAGCATAAAAATCAAGCAAGTAAATGGATCTCGTCTGTCTGTCAAAATGAGGGCGAAACTTGACTCGGCTAAGCGGACGACACGCCGCCAGTTTCCTATGGTCCAATGACGATGTCCTCTGACTGAGATGAGCTACTGTAACTGATTGCGCAGAGTCAGAATGTTACATATGGATGACGACGAAACAACATAGGATGCAGTGTTTGCTGTTCAGTGCATTAAAATAAGTGGCTGAGAGTCATCAGCGTTGAATTGGGACGTTTTTTGATGCAAGGACCACCTTCTTTGATAACTCACCTTCCTTGTCAATCTCCAGCTACCCCATCCTTGCACCGTCCGCAGTCTGCAATAGTCTGATGTACATCCGGAATTCACATATTTATACATTTACCTAAAAAAAATGCCACTGCAAATATTTGCCTGGATTCATTAATTTTTTCGTGGTCAAAATCCTATCTGCTACAGCCAAACTGTCACAGTTACACTACCTCTTTAACTATTACGTCATATATACGCCATCAGTCCATATCTACAAGTGATAGGTGAAATACCAAAATAAGATTTTGAGAAGGAAGAAATTCCTTCTTGTTTCATCGGATATTAATTTTAATGTATTTACAAATGTAAATCTGTATCTAATTTGTCATCGTTAAGTAGTTTACTCTCTGCTTCTTTTACCGTCAAGTGGATGTGCGATTCATAATGAGAAATCGGAGAGCCGAGTTCGATTTTCAGTCGGATTCGTTATGAAGAAATATCCTTAGAATGAGTTAAATAGTAAGAATGTTATCTATGAAAAATCAACGATATTGTAAAAAAAAAAATCGTTACTACTATATTCACCGGAAAAATATGTTATTCTTGCAATCCAACATGTATTCCGGCTTTAAATATCCATATTCACGACGTTTCGGTCGTTGTACGCTCTGGTCTTCTTTAGGATATGTTTATATTTCTGAGATGAGTTACTGTAATTATTTACATTATTTACATTGTTCGGGCGGCTGCATTCATCTTTTTTACCATATTCATAACGTTCCTAAGCCATACCAAGCATAGAAATGAATACAATATGGGAACTAGTAATACGGCGTGCTAGAGAAAAGCAATAATAACTACAAAATTGTAATATGAGCTCTAGTAAAAATTATTGCTGTGACAAAAAGTCATATACTGATGTCCTCAAGGTTACATGACCCAGTGGATAAAAGCGTTGGTTGGATCCAATGACTTGATCCAAACGGTTGCGAGTTCAATAAAAAAACAAACTTAGAGATTTGAGTTAAATAGCGATAACTGAGACATCTGGGAGAGGTATAGCACGTAGAACTAGAACAATCGGTGGACGAAATAAAGGCTTCAGTTCGAAATTCTAATCACCTGAAGAAGGACGGTGAGTACAACAACCGAAACCTTGTGAATATTGCATAAAGAAGAGAACAACAATCAACGTTCCTAAACCAGCCAAGCATAGAAATGAATACAATATGGGAACCAGTAATACGGAGTGCTAGAAATAAGCAATAATAACAATAAAATTGCAGTATGAGCTCTGGTAAAAATTATTGCTGTGATATTTAGTTTATAAGTCCCAAAAAATCATACACTGAGGTCCTCAAGGTCACATGGCCCAGTGGTTAAAAGCGTTGGTTTGATCCAGTGACTTGAACCAAACGGCCGTGAGATCAACAAACAACAGTCCGAACAATGTAAATAATGTTGATAGCTGTTAGTTAATGACCGTAGACTTAAAGATGTTAAAATGGTAGTGATTAGCAAAACATCCTCTCGAGAATTTGTTCCACAAAGTAGAAAGTTTGGGCAGAAGCTGTTTGAATCGTACATTTTTTTTTTTATCAAATAAATACGAAGGGACTGGGGTTGATTCGTTGCTTGGGGGCTTCTAGCTGTAAAGGTTTGAATTCAGAAACTTAACACTCGCCATGGAAATAGCGAGAGTCTTGCGGTGTTGTTATCTAGGGGAAAAGGGGTTGTAGAGTGAAAAATAATTCTTAAATGCTGTCAAAGCTGGAAAGTGGTGTTACAGTTTTTTGGGTATATACTGTATATATAACTAGTGAGCGAGTCAAAATGACTTATCTCCCTTTATAGTCGACCAATAGAAGGTTGACCAATCAGAAGCTGCACAACACTGTATCCGTCGTGTATAAAGGCGGCCATCTTTGTTTTCCTACTGGAATGACCAGAGGCAACTTGTCCGGCGAACAGGACAGACGGAAGAACTACGCTCTGCTACCTTGCTGCGATATCCACTGCTAACCTGAACTACGCTTTCCTACTGTCTCCGAAATATTCACTGCCAACCTCTGGATTCTATACTCGAAGACGACCGTCATGAAAATGTCTAACAAGTGGGGATTGTGCAGCGCCAGCTCAGATATGCTAATAATACGCTATTTATGAAAATAATTGAAACAGTTGATTCTCGAAAAATAGACAGTTGGGAGGAAAAGAACATGAAGAATAAATCAATTTTATTTCTCTGTTCTTCAAAGGCTGAGTGTTTTCTACTCATTTTATAGATTTTTGCTTAAGTAATTAATGGTTCAATAATCCGTAAATCTTGAATAGCGAAATCCCCAAACACGCCTAACCGCTTCTTTAAAGTATTTGATCGCTTGAAATGTTGATCCTTGGTTCTTCAAAATCCGTTCCCGCCATTAACTTAGACAGACATACACACAAATCCCCCCTCTCTCTCTCTCTCTCTCTTTCTCTCTCTCCCTCTCTCCGACAACTTAGCCTTTTTCTTTCTTTTTTTCTCTTTCTTTTTTTCTCTTTCTTTCTTTCTTCTCAGTTTTTCTTTAACTTCGTTTATAGCATTCTTTTTCACCTTTTTCCTTTTGCTTTCTTGTTTATTTTGTTTTTGTTATCAATTTAGCCCAAGCAAAGGTGATAATGCCGCTAAGACGCCACGGAATACTGGGAGTGAAAGACAATAAAAAGGCTTTCGAAAGAACCGGAAACCAAACGCTAAAAAAGAAACAAGGGATAAACTCTACTCCACCTCAAAAGACCAGGATGCGTGTGAAACGAGCGATATGTAAACCTCTCTACATCAACTTTTTTCTTTCTTTTTTCTTTCTTTTTCTTTTCTTTGTCTTTATTTCTTTTTTCACCTTTTTTCTTTTTATTTCTTTTTCTCATTTTTTCGTACATTCTCAGTTTTTCTCTTTTCTCCTTTTTCTTACTTTCTTTCTTTCTCTTTCTTTTTTTTGTTCTTTCTTTCTTTTTCGTTCTTTTTACTTTCTTTCTTTTTCTCCTTTTCTCTCCCTTTTCATTTATCTTTCTTTCTTTTCTCTTTCATCCTCTATCTTTTTCTCTCACTATTCTTTTTTCTTCCTTTCTTTTCCTCTCTTTCTTTCTTATTCTCGTTCTTTTTTCTTTCTATTTTGTTCTTTTTCAGCTTTTTTCTTTCACGATTTCTTTCTCCTTCTTTCTTTTGAGTTTCTTTTTGATGCTTTTTATTTCATTTTCTTTCTCTTTCTTCATCTTTCCCTTTTTTTGTTTCTCTTTATTTCTTTTTCTAATTTTTTGTTCTTTTCTCTTTCTTCTTTTTCAGTTTTTTTTTGTCTTACTCTTTTTCTTCATTTTCTTTCTATCTTTTTCTACTTTTTCTTTCCATTTACTTTTTTTGGCCTTTTTTCTTTCTCGTTCTCTCTCTCCTTTCTTTTTCTTTTTCTTTCTCTTTTATTTGTTTATTTATCTTTCTTTATCTTTGTCATTTCTGATTTCTTTTTCGCTTTCTTTCTTTCGCTTTCTTTTATATTCTTTCCTTTTCTTTCTTTCTTTCTTTTTTCAATTTTTCTTTCTTTTTCTGTCTTTTTCTTTTTTTATTATTTTTGCTTTTTTCCTTTTCTTTCTTTATTTCTTCTCTTTTTCTTTCTCATTTTTCTTTTACTCTCTACCTTTTTCTCTTTTTTCTTTCTTTCTTTCCATCCTTTTCATTCTTATTCTCTTTCTTTATTTTTCTCTATTTATTTATTTTTCACCTTTTTCGTTTCCCCTTTCTTTTTTATCCTTTTTTCTTCTTCTTTTTTTTCTTTCTTTTTTTCTTTAACACTCTATAGAATCGCAGATTTTTCTCAGTAAATCTCATTCGTGGTTCTGATTTCGGTTGTTTCTATCTGCTTTTTTCTTACTCTCCATCTTGTCTCTTATTTTGTTTCCTGATTTCTTTGGTGAGATTCTGTGTGCGTGTGTCTGTAAAAATGTCACGTTCTGTTTTAATTTCTCTTTTGTCCATAAATATCTTTCCTTGTTTTCCTTTCTTTATCTCATCATCGCTGCTTCTTTTTCTTTGTTCAATCTGAAATCATCTTTCTTTCTATACTTCTCTTTTTCTCAAATATCTATCTCCCTTTTCTTTCTCTCTCTCTTTCTCTCTCTCTCTCTCTCTCTCTCTCTCTCTCTCTTTCTCTCAAATTCTATTTTTCTTTCTCTCTCTCTCTGCATCATTAACCGGTTTCCTTCTCATAACTTGTATGAAGAAGTTATCTCATCTGATTCTTTTATTTCTTATTTCCCTGATAGTCTTCTCAAGATGCTGCCTGCTAATTGTTGACTAGAATTTACTTTCACTTTCACTTTCACTTTCATTTTTATATTAGATGAAACCTTGTCATCCATTATTTTTAAGTCGTTGATTTGTGATGCGATCTGTGTCGATACATTTTTGACCGGTAATTGAGCCGGGGTCTGTCGCACGGGACGCGGGGTAGCTAAATATTCTTCTCTTGCGAACAGATTTATTTTTATTCAGTGGCTGTGAAGACTTCTATGGTTATTGGCCCTTGTCCGATGGCGTTCCTTCGGAGGATTAGCGCGATGGCGTCTCGATTAAGGGACGAGCCTCGCGAAACGGAGTGGCTCTTGCAGCGTGTCTCAATGGCGATGCTGCTAGGTAAAAAATTGTATTTGTTTATAGATACTTTGGTCAAATAAAAACTTTGTTTCACGAAAAAAGAATTCTTACGTAGTATTTAATTTCACCCTCATTTTTATAACTGACCCATTATATGTGACTCGCTAGTGACTTCCATAATGTCATAAATCAGGTAAGAAAAGGCTTTTCTATAAATATTTTCATGATAATAAGCATTTCCTCCTTGGTGCCTCGCCATCACTAATTTTTTATATATTTTCCTCCGTTTCTTTCACTCTTTCTTGCATTCTAGTGTCTTTTATTGCTTTGCTTGGGGTGAAATTATTTTACAAGTCATTATTATGATGACAGCTTCTGTAAATTCATCCATACATTTTCAGAATTGATAACACTGAAACGGCACTGTGTTCTACGAAGCAACCAAGAAACCATCCTCAGATTTGAATCCGGAGTGATCCTTCTCCTAGACTAGTTGCCAACCAAGGCAAGAATGCCCAGTCCACCCCCACCCCCAACCGCTATTTAACCCATGAATGAAAGATAGCGAAATGCCTTTTTTAGTATTACCTCGGAGTGGACGAAAAAAAATCTATCGGAATTTGAACACTGTTCAGCCACTTCCCATTGTAAAAAGGAGACTTGCTGGGATCTGTTCCAGCTAGACGGTCGAACTCTCTGCCTTCAGACAGAGAGGAACCCGGACGAGGCTCTGCCGAAGGGTGGAGTCTCGTTCGGGGAGGCTGACCAACCCGATCCCGTTTATGTAGGTTCTACGGGCATTTTTTGGTCAAGCCTACGAGCTCAGAAGACCCACGTTAAACTCGGCCTTGTGCCACATCTACCCTCGTGGAGGGACTAGTAAATATTGACTTGCTGGGATCTGTTGAGTACGACTCAGACTTATGCATCCTTCTAGTAACCACTTTCAATACTACTTTACCTTCGCTATCTCAGATAATTACAAGTGGCTGAGAAATGCTGCATCTCAAACCTAAAAACTTTGTTTGGGGAACCCAGTCTTTAAGCATATTGTTAACCAAAGAACCTCAAGGAAAATCCTAGGTAGTGACCAAATTTCAGATGATAAAGTAACACGAAATAGACCCAAAATAAAAACAACAGGATTTTCTCACCCATGTAACAACAAAAGGATCTTATCTTGTAACCATACATGTTTAGACACATCAATTCCTTCACTAGTTCAGTCACTAAATCTACTTTCAAAATCTACCATATCTCTAACTGTAGAAGTCATAACATAATTTACTTATTAGAATGCACACTATGTCGGAACTAATATGTGGGAAAATCTGAATAGCCCTTTCACTAGAGAATTAATAATTATCGGAATCGGATTAAGTCGGCTTCCTACGAAAGATTATTACCTGTAGAACAACTTTCCGCCATGAAAAATATGATTTCATATCCATGCAGAATTCACTGTTATTGAAAGAATAGAAAAAGACACAAAATATTAACTTATGAAAATACTAGAAGAATATGAAGACAAATGGATTTTGCGCCTCAAAACACTTTGTGCAGACGGACTTAACAAAGGAAACAGCACAGATAGAATTAATATATAATAGAATAGATCAGCCACCCGT
The DNA here is from genome assembly GCA_903632075.3 of Acanthosepion pharaonis. NCBI lineage: Eukaryota > Metazoa > Mollusca > Cephalopoda > Sepiida > Sepiidae > Acanthosepion > Acanthosepion pharaonis. Next base: position 2,407,135 of record CAHIKZ030000002.1, read on the forward strand.
ATTTATCTCTCACACGTTATAATCTATGCATGGTTGAATATAATCATGGCACAGTAGATAAAGGTGTTAGTCAGATCTAAAAAGGGTGTGAGTTCAATACCTGGTTAAGGTAGTGGAGAATTTGGAGAGGGGAATTAACAGGAGGTAACTGATAACTGGCATCTATTAAAAACATGGCACGTGGAACTAAAACAGTCTACCCCGGTGAGCGAAATAAAAGGTCCAGTTCGACATTCCTGCCACCTGAAGAAGTTTGAAGCGTAAAACGGCCGAAACGTTGTAATAAATATGGCGACAAAGATGAGGGCAATAGTCCGAATAATGTAAATAGTGTTCATAATACTTCACCTCAGAAATATAGACAGATATATACAGAAATATAGACAGATATATATATATATATATATATATATATATATATATATAGAGAGAGAGAGAGAGAGAGAGAGCCGCTTGAATATCGAGAAAACGTAAGACCTAAGTAACAGTCTGGACTTTGTCTCTTTTGAGGCATACTAATCCTATTAAAGGAAAATATGAGCCTCCTCGGCAGGATACGAATTTTAGAACTTTTTATGGTTTATTTGTACTCCTTGCTTTTCTCTTTCTTTTTTATCATTATTTTTCTCTCACTCTCACTATATACATTTCTTTTACCCTTTTTCTTCTGTTTTTATTTGTTTCTCTCTCTCTCTCTCTGCCTCTCTCTCTCTCTCTCTGCCTCTCTCTCTCTCTGCCTCTCTCTCTCTCTCTCTCTCTTTGCGTGATTGTTACTCTTCTTTTTTTCGTCTCTCCCATTTTTCTCATCTCTCAATTTTTTCTCGTTCTCACTCTCCCTCCCTTTCCTTATGTTTGTTTCAATTTTTTTTCTTTTTTATTATCTTTTGTCTCTCTCATCCTCTCTCTCTCTCTCTTTCTTTTAACTGCCTTCTTCCTCTTTTTTGTCATCTCCTCCTTTTTTTCATACTCCTTTTCCTTCCTTCCTTCCTTCTCTCTCCTCTTTCTTCCTACCTTCATGCCTTCTTTCCTTCTGTGTTTCTTTACTCTTATTCTTTCCTCCTCTACTTTTGCATTTCCTCCTCTTCACTTACGTTTCTCTCGCTTCCCTTCGTTTCTTTTATCCTTCTTTTTCCCCCTCGTCTGTTTTTGTCATCTTCTTTGTCTTACTCCCTTTCTTTACTGCCTTTCTTCCTTACTTCCTTCTTTCTTTCTTTCTTTTTATATTTCTTTTACTATTCTTTTACTCTTCTTTGCTTTTTTTCATCTCCCCCTCAACCTCCTCCCTTTCTTTATCTCTCACTTTCTTTCACCCTCATTCTTTCTCTCTATTTCTATTACTGTTCATTTTTCTCTCCTTTCTTTTACTCATCTCATTCTTTTTTTTTCTTCCTTTTTCATTTTATTCGTTCTACGTTTTAGCGCTTCTTACTTTCCTTTACTTCGCCTTCTTTCTTTCACCCCCTCCTTCCTCTGTTCTTTTTCTCATATCTCTCTTTTTCCACGCCTGCTTTTCTTTCTGTCGTATTATTCACTTTCTATGAAGAAAAACAACAAAACTTTGATCGGCCTGAACTAACGCCCACATATCAATCAAATTCACGAAGCCTGTTTCCCGGTCGCCATTTCTGCTTATCACTACCCATAGATCAACTGTTCTTTACCGCGGCATTTCACATTAGTGTGTGTGCGCACGCGCAAAGGCGAAAATCCGAGCGCATGACCTTAACATTAATATTTGCATAAACCGTATCGCGCATTGCATTTATAGATAGTTTAAATCAAAATGTTATGTGAACATCATACTAAAAACTACTGTTCAAACAAACGACAAGTCTTATAATATTAAGGGGTTAATAAGCATCTTAGAAATATGAAGAAGACTTGATTTTTCCTTTCGAAGGAACATGAAACAAACATAAAACTTTGTATAAGATGTTTTTCATCACAGTCTCAATGGCTGCTTTTAACAGTAACATTATTATACGATTTGCTTTGTCGGACGAGCATTCTCATCTTTGTTGTTATGCTACCAACGTTTACTGCATTCTTAAGATGCCTGTGATATTTTTCTCTGAATATTAGAGATGAGAAAATTATCATTATGATATGCTTTGCCGTTCGGATCATCATGTTCATCTTGGTCATCTTGGTTCATATAAAAATTTCGGCCATTGTAAACCCAGGAATATTTCCCGTGTTTGTTGAATTTTTTCCCTGAATATTTGAAATTAGGAATTATTATTAACTAGCAGCTATACCCAGCTGGTTGATCAGAAAAAGCGTTCAATTAGAATGGAGCAAAAACAGCATCATGTTTAGATGTAACAGAGTCTATCTTTATGAAGTTTGATGAAAATTGGTTGAAAGAACATCGAAAAATAAGAAGGAAACCAGTAAAAATCACGATTTTCCGCTATTTACACGGGTTTTCACTATATGGGTGGATTCAATTATCAAAATAAATGATTGTTGAAAAAATCAACTTATTGTTGGCTACAATTGAATGATGTTTATATTAGATTGTTTGAAAATTGAGAGAGTTTTTAGTTTAAAATTTGTGTTGAAATCAATTTTTCGTTTTTCGCTAAACGCCGTGGCGTAGAAATAAAAAAAAATGAGGTATCGTTGAGAACGTCGTAATATAAGTAACCTATATACCGAGCTTGAACGAAATCGGAGAAAAAGTTGAATTTATACGTTTTTTGATCGGCTTTATCGATTATTGATTTTGTAAAATTATGGATTTCTTATGCTAAGAACCTATCTCTTACATTGTACAATGTATGTGCCACGTTTGGTCAAAATCTGTTAGATTGAGTTCGAGTGAAAAGGTATCGCAGAGACAAACACAGATATCCTCTATTTTAGATATATATATCGATTAACTAATATACCCGTACCGTAAAAACTTTACGGAATTTGTTATAAATTTTTAATAGTGAGATGCAATGAAGCAAAAGTCTTGAAACAATGTCTTGATGTTCGATAAAAGCGGAGATAAAAAATTCACAACTGAAACAGATGTTAATGAACCGTTTATTCTGTCCACTTTATATTTCCTCAAAGTTCAGTCGTATCTCTGATTCATTGATTACTCCTGGTATTATATAAATCGCTTTTTGCTCAAGATCTTTCCACGTTAAAACTTTTATATACTTAATATAATAATGAAATTGAAATATCTGTCGGAAGAAAAAGATTAGCAGCAGAACGACAAGCCTATTTCAAGACAAAGTTAATGGAAGACGATCACTTAATAGACAAGGGTATTTGAGAACCTCTCGTGAAAGGCTTGAACAAATAAGACTTCATTCCCTTTCCGACCGCCATAACGTATCTGCCCTATATCTTGTCTATAAATACTTTCATGATAAATATTCTGATTTACTTTCCGCTATGGTACCTCGACTTTACGAATTTAATCACAGTACTAGATTGATGACAAAGTCTTGCCAATCTACATTTGTCATTCTACAGGCTAGATATAACCGTAAGTTCTATGCTAACAGTTTCTCCTATCGCACTTTTCACTTGTGAAACTCTCTTCCGGCTTCTTGCTTCACAGTCAACTTTGATGTTCAAAAATTTAAATGCAATTTCAATCGTTATCTTCTGTCTTCTAAATACTTTTTCTAAATACTTTTTCTTCTACTGTGCTCTCTCCTTAACACTAGTTTTTTCTCATATTCTCTAACACTAATAACCTTTTGCATCCATTTAGCTTTATTGCCTTGCTTGGAGTGAAATGATTTTAAAAAAAAAACTACAATCTAAAAAACACCATAAAAGTAAAGGAACTGATTAATTAAACGGTTCATGTTGTTCGGGAAGTAATTTTGTCTAAATGCAGATAAATATTTCATTTCTATAGATTATTAAAACGACAAAGGGAAGTAATCGCTTATAAATTTACTAACATAAGTCGATTTACCTCCCTTCCCACTACAGATGGGACAGGAAATATATAAATAAATACACATTGATAATTATCATATGATTTACTTATTATTATTATTATTTGCTTTACTATTCAAACCAGCATTCTCATTATGGTTATTATACGTGTAATTGATAGAGGCACATGATTTACTTGATTAAGACATTAGTTAAAACATATTAGTTTTGTTGGCTGTTGTGAGTTCAATCCCTGTGTTTGGTACTTAAGGAAAGTTACCTAGTCTGGTTCAGTAGAATTAAGAGACTAAAAATACAAATGTGCATAAAAGCGACTAGTAGTCTGAACCGAATTTTATTCACAGAGGTAGATTCTTCTCACACAGATTCCCATACTAAGGGGAGATAACTGATATTAGTTGCTGTTCACTAGCTTTATTCAACGTAGTGTTGCTTGTCCGTTTCTTAGACTCAATTTAGTGTTTCCTACCAGGCGCAGAGATTGAACTTGCAACTGCCTTGAAACCATTAAGCTATATGAGTTTTGAAAACAAGAAAATAGATAAGAAAATCTTCGTTCACTTTTTGTATTTTACGTATATTGATTGATTGATTTTTTTACGGTTTGTCTACCCTCTGCAGGTTATTTAAAACAACAAATTATTTCAGATTGTAAGAATTATTGGGGGATAGTAATGATTTACTGATACAGGTTCCACTAATTAACCCATAGCTGGGGAAAAATCGTGGATTCATACCATTCCAAGCGGTATTTGCGCATAATGTAACGAGTAGAATTGAACCTCGACTCACCAATTTCCAATTTAGAGACTTTATTACACCACCCATATATTCAAGCTTACAGCACCTGATATTCCCAAACGGTCACCATTGTAGTTAATGACTAGTGTCAACGTTGCTTAACTTCGATGATCATATCTATATTTTATGTATAACAGTTCTGAAGTTTGCTTGGCTTTTTGCTTTTTTGCTTCATTTTTTATGAGAATATTTTATGATTATTAGCTTCTCGAAAATTGCAACCAATGAACTGAGTTCGATTCGCGATCGAGTCCGTTACTTACCCTTTCTTGGGAAAGGCATTATGGGTCTTTTCTCTAGCTTCATGTTAAATAACCGAACTGTATATACCAGTTTTTCCAAAACATTTTTCTCTGAGCCGAATTTTCGGAATTAAAATTTGTTCGCGCCTCACTAAATTTTATGTGATAAAAAGTGCATTTAAAAATAAAAATAGAGAATTTTAAAGGGAGATAACAACGGATTCGAAGTCAGAACATTATCATTGATAACTCACCAATTTGGGGAGCCTAGTTACTATATTCTTAAGACGTGATGAAAAAATATGACAATAATAAAATTGGCCAATAATTAATTTAAAACTATTTCTACTGGGACTCACGTATGCAATTACAAGTAATTGCTAATAATATTTAAAATTTTGAAATCATATTTATTTTTGGAATTTTTTTTAAAAATGTTTACAAATCTTTGATTGTCTTTCAATCATTCCGCCTCACCTGTTATTCCTTCCGCCTCACCTGCTATCCTCTTATTCACCTGCTTCCTTTTGCCTGCATCCTCTTGCTATCCTCTTCCGGCTCACCTGCTATCTTCTCTTCACCTTCCTCTTTCGGCTACCTCTATCCTCTTCCGCCTCAGCTGCTATCTCTTCCGCCTTCCTGCTATCCTCAGCTGCATCCTCTTCCACCCTCTATTCTGCTTCACCTTCTATCCTCTATTCTTCCGGCTCTGCTATCCTCTTTTGCTCACCTGCTATCCTCTTTGCTATCCCTTCCACCTCACCTGTTATTCTCTTCCTGCCTCACCTTGCTCATCCTCTTCCACCTCGCCTCCTGCTATCCTCTTTTCCAGCTCACCTGCTATCTCTTCACCTCACCTGCTATCCTCTTTCGGCTCACCTCCTCTTCCGCCTTTCAGCTGCTATCCTCTTCCGCCTCAGCTGCTATCTATCCTCTTCCCCTCCGCCTCTTCCGCCTCTTCTGTATCCTCTTTTCACCTGCTATCCTCTTCCGCCTCACCTGCTATCCTCTTCCACCTCACCTGCTATCCTCTTTCCTCTTCTTGCTTCACCTGCTATCCCTTCTTCCCACCTGCTATCCTCACCTGCTATCCTCTTCCGCCTCACCTGCTATCCTCTTCCACCTCACCTGCTATCCTCTTTCGGCTCTGCTTCACCTGCTATCCTCTTCCACCCCTCACCCTATCCTCTTTCGGCTCCTCTTCCGCCTCACCTGCTATCCTCTTCACCTCACCTACTATCCTCTTTCGGCTCACCTCATCCCTTGCTATCCTCTTCACCTCACCTGTTATTCTCTTCCGCCTCACCTGCTATCCTCTTCCACCTCACCTGCTATCCTCTTCTGCTTCACCTGCTATCCTCTTCCGCCTCACCTGCTATCCTCTTCCGCCTCACCTGCTATCCTCTTCTGCTTCACCTGCTATCCTCTTCCGCCTCAGCTGCTATCCTCTTCCGATGACATCCTCTCCATCTATCCTCTTCTGCTTCCTACCTGCTTCACCTATCCTCTTTCAGCTGCCTCACCTGCTATCCTCTTCTGCTTCACCTGCTATCCGCCTCAGCTGCTATCCTCTTCCGCCTCACCTACATCCTCTTCTCTTCACCTGCTATCCTCTTCCACCTCACCTTCATCCCTCTTCTGCTTCCTCCTATCCTTCCGGCTCACCTGTTATTCTCTTCCGCCTCACCTGCTATCCTCTTCCGCCTCACCTGCTATCCTCTTCCACCTCACCTGCTATCCTCTTCCGCCTCACCTGCTATCCTCTTCCGCCTCACCTGCTATCCTCTTCCGGCTCACCTGTTATTCTCTTCCGATGCAACTATGAGGCGCACCGCACTGTTAGGGAAACACTGGTCTGGAATCTGTTGTCTCGAGGTGACAACCAGTCTGGGAGAAGGAGAACAAAAAAAATAAAACCACTGATGAAATAGCTAAATGCAACCGCTACTTCTATTAGTTTCTTTTCTCGCACTTCTAGGCTGAGGAACTCCTTTCCGATTTCTTGCTTCCCTCAATGTCTACGATCTTCAAACTTTTACATGTCACGTCAATTCCCATCTTCTGTCTTCCGGACCTGTCAGTTGGGGCTGTAGAATTCGCCAACGACATCTCTACAGATGGTTAATACATTCTAATCAAGTCACCTGTTTTCCGTGGGTGGCGACCCGTAATGCCTGAGGACGCAAATCCGGTGGCTAAGCAGTCCAAGAACCTGGTGTATAAGCGGTCATGTGAAAGGTAACACTCCTATTTCGATGCTTCCATGGGCTAGACTGGCGGTCATGGAGACCCGATTCAATCAATCGGCTGGTCATTTTGGTTCTTTCGTTGTTTGGGGTTTTATGGCATATCAACCACTATGAGTTATTTAATGCCAAATCCAGTTTATACATATATATTAAATATATATATACTTTGTAAACATAATTTAAGGATAACGTCCTTAAACCCTAGCTTGTTTATTCTTACTCAAGTAAATGGTTTCAAATGTTTCTATCTGGCATGAGTTAGTTATTTATATTAAATAAACTAATTCATTTGCATAGTCAATTGATGTAAATTTTTCACTACCAGTTTTATTTGCAGTGAATAAAGGCCCAATGTTGTATTATCCAACAGTAGGTTGATTGTTTGGATTTTTATGGTATATCAACCTTGATCGATTGAATATTCTGGTTTCTGACGAGATATTATATTTTTGGATATAACCCTGTCTCTCTCAAGAAAGAGAGAACATCATCCATGTCCATATTCTCAGACATATTTCTCATATTATCTATTTTAAAATACCGCTCTCTGGTTCTAGCTAGCGTACCACATTCCATTAGAATATGTTTGATCGTGTACGGTGTTTGACATGTCAAACACTGTGGTGGTTGTTCCTGCGTGAGTATAAATGAATGAGTGAGTTTTGAGTGGCCAATACGCAATCGTGATATAATGACTTGTTCTTTCCTTGATTTTCTGAAAGCTGGTCTCCATTCTCCCAGAGTAGGCTTTATTTGGAAGAGTTTTTTTGTTAGTGTTGCCATTCCAATGTTGTTGCCATTTTGTCAGAAAGAATTTATATATTTGGGGTTTCAAGTCAGTATATGGAATACTGATATTGTCCGGGCTGAGATCTAAGGCTGATTTTGCTGCCGAATCAGCTCTTTCATTTTTACTCACTCCAATGTGACTTGGTGTCCAGTACATAATAATTATGTCTTTGTGACTAGATATAGAGTCTAGTCTACTCACCAATTTAACTATTAGGCTGGTGCAAAAATAATGACGTAATAATGTCGTTTTTTTGACGTATTTTTAACGTCAAAAAACGACATTCTTACGTCATTATTTTTGCACCAACCTAATATTAATGGGTTTTCTAGTCGTTTGTTTTTCACTGATGTTAACACAGAGAGTGAATCTGAAAATATGATAAATTTGTTGTGTTTGTCACTGGAAATGATGTTGAGAGTAAGTTCAATTGCACAGGCTTCTGCTGTAAAAATGGAAAATGAAAAATCGAAAAAGGAAACGGCTGGTCATGTCGAGCTTTAGCACATATATAATTAAACCCGACAATGTCTCACAAACTGATAAATAGGAAAATCTATAATCCAACCCTTCATTATATTTAAAATGCTTAAAGGCGGTGACAAAAAGAAACTTTGACCAATGTTTATATATTAAGGTATCAGTTATTTAGGTGAAGGGTTATTGAAGTAAATAAGTTATCAGGTGATCAAAGTCCTTTGAAGACACGTGTATACTGGTCGATATATCCCCGGCTCAAACAAGACAAATGGGTTGAACCCCCTTGGAAAGTTCCTGATAGAAATTGGATTTAGCAGTAGGTGGTGGAGCATAAGACCAATGAAAAAGAAAAAGAAATCACATGGCAAACTGAAATAAAAGTCCTAAAAGGAATCTCTCTGACACTAATTCAAAAAGAGAAAAAACCGCAACTGAATTTCCTAGATTAATTAAAATTGTATCCCTAGAGGAAATTCCTCTGGTCAATCTGTCTCCATTCTTGATAGAAAATATAATTACCAGTAGGGCAAATCCTCTAACAGTGGAAAAAAATGTTAAGTGGCAATCTATTTGTAAATGTGAGCTATACGAAACACACATATAACGTACTGAAAATGAAATCTTTTCCACGATTTAAAATGTAAATCTGACCCACACGAAAGACTTCGCGCCTCTGATTTATTAGAACTAGAAAGGTGTCTGGCTACACCAGAGGGAATAAATGGCAGCCTTAGGAAAGCAAAGGGTCGCTAGCTCTAGAAGCATAAGCAAAAAAAAAGTGGGGGCTATCAACAAATACAAACACTCAAATATATTTTAAATCCACAATCGCAAAGGAAATAAAAGTTGGATTTACAACCGAGAAAGTTCAACGATACACCCCCAATCCCTTAAGGTGTTTAAAGTGTCAGGAGTATGGTCACCAGTAAAAGATCTGTAGGGGACACACGATATGTGGAAAATATCTGAAAACAAAATGCAATAAAACTTAACTCTTGAGAAAAGGTGGCCCACAAAAATTAGGGAGCAGACCGGCAAACGCAGTTCAAATGATGCAGAAGATTAATCCGATCCAAGCAGGTCTATGGACATTTCATATACCAACCAGCAAGGAAATCATATCTCAAAGTTAAAAACTTCCATGAAGGTTTGAGATTGGCGCTTGGAACAATTAGAACATATCCTTTGAATATTTTTTATCTAGGAGAAAGAGCCCCTCTACCAAAACTTAGACCGGACAAACAACCCCTACAGTACCATATAAAACTAAAATATATACCCCTCTAACCCTGTATAAAATATCACATTCGATCCAAAATACAGAAATCTCTTTCAACAAAAACAGAAAGCCATAAAAAAACCTTTGGACTCTGAACGGAACCCATCGTTTAAGAAGTAGAAATACCTTTATCTAGAATCTAGAATCTTTTTAAAAAAAACGATGATACCAGTCTGCTAAGACGGCTAGTTAATCCCCATTACAGATGCCGGCACAGGCACACTTGTGTTTGTTCAACACCTGTGGTTTATACGGCAACTACGCTGAGCGGACGTTAGTTACGCTTTCTGGTAGTGAGTGCGTTATCTAGCAGTCTGAACAAGGCTAGCACGCTCAAACCCTCGATCACGATGACTTGTGACTCCGTGCTAGCACAACCATCGACAGCTCACAAGGCTTGGGTAAAGCCGTGGTATGTTTTTCAGGCACTGGGTTCGCCTCCTCCAGACCGATAGTATCATGTAGCTAGCTTCCTGACAAATCGACCTTGGTGAGAATCGAACCCGGGTCTTATAGTCAGAAAGCGACCCATCAGAATCTATAATACAATCATACCAAATATCGCTAACCAAGAGAATACCGGAAATAGAAATAAAACTCTGCAAACGTCATAAAAGCCCACATTCGCTTATATTCCGAAAGGAATTAGGAAAAATTATATATAATTACCCCAGACATTTATACGCATTCAAAAATGAAACCGAATGTGCAGCAGTGTATAACAAGAAAATTAAAAAAAGAAGCATTTGCTAAAAAAAACGAGCCATTTTCAATGCAGAGATTTGGCACTCGACTTCATCTATATAAACAAAAATATATATTATATTTTCTGACTCCCTATTAGTTACAACAGCAACAACAAATAAAATTTTGACAAACCTCTGCTCCGCCATCTTGGCTGGATTTTCAGAATATGCCAACTGCACCTTTGAAGAGAAGCAAGACCCCCCTGCTCCAATAGACCTGCTACTCGACATCATCTCTAGAAATAAAAATAGAAAATATGTAATATTTTCTGATAGTTATAACAACAATTAAAAAAAATAAACAAAAACTTGACAACCCACTGTTAGTAGCATTACTATGCAAACTAAGTTGATTATTTCTCATTTTGAAGTTGTTTTCCAATTTGAAGTTGATTAATCCATTTTGAAGTTGATTGATCCATTTTGAAGTTGATTAATCCATTTTGGAGTTGATTAATTTTTTACCTGAAAATAAATCCATTTTGAAGTTGATTATTATCATTTTGAAGTTGAAAAGGTATAGATTTATTATCTAGTAGACAAATAGTGCGATGCTGAAATTAGAGGAACTTATCAAGAAGATTGTGCCGCAAATTCTTCCCAAATTGAAGCCAACCATAATAATTTTCAACATCTCTAAAAAGTTAAATAAACAGTTACATTCAATAAAAATAGCAAAAGAGCTGGACCGACAAAACAAGTAATAAACGTCTCCCAATAAAACCATTCATTGAAACAGATGTCTAGAAAAAGAAATTACGAAGCAACTTTAGCTCAGCTACATATATGCCACACACTCAACTCACCCATTCATATATGCTGAAGAATGAAGATCAACCAACATATACAACAACAGAAAGGAGGATCCAAGCGTTTGAGAATAAATGCATGAAAAAATTCCTTGGTATCTTCTATTGGGAACATAAAACCAATACGGAAAAGGGTCGAACGTTTTGTGGGCCACCAGGAACCTCTTCTCGCCACTGTCAAACGAAGAAAAATGGCGTGGTTTGGACATATTACAAAGCACGACAGTCTGTGCAAGACCATCATGCAAGGCACCTTTGAGAATATGGACATAGGAGAGGACGCCAACGTAATATCTTGCTGGACAACGTCAAACAATGGACAGGTATGACTGTACCAGAATTGATGATGGCTGCCGTTGATAGACCGTTGTGGAAAAGAATTAATGTGGCTTCTGCATTCGGATCCACTCCTACGGTTGCAAAATGTCAAGGGGATAATGATGATGATGATGATGTCATGCCAAGCTGCACTCACGGTGAAAAACATTTAACTGAATCTTCTTACTTAGCAACTGTAAGACACAAATACTACAAGGAAAACAGCACTAGAAAACTATTTAAAAATCTGAAACTGACTACCTTAAATAAATAAGTTTATAAGAAAGCCTATAATCTATAACACAACCGATATATATATACATCTATAAAACATATGTTTGCTCTGAAAACATAAAAGTATGTAAATTATCTGTAGTTGAATCCATGAAATTGCGTACAAAATATTTAGATTCCGATATTAAATAACCCATAGAGGTGTTGATATGCCACTAAACTAAAACAATCAATCTTCTGACTTCATGTAGTTTTATTGTCCTTTCTCCTCACTAAAGTCCTCTCAATCTCTTTCACTCGCCTTAAACCTTGCGTCCGTGTGGTTGATACATTTGTCTGTTTAACGTCATATAAGTTTATTATGGGTCATATGTCGATAATTTAATTTTCTTGGGAGCTTTGAAATAATAAACAATTATGTTATTCTGCTTACACAATTGAATACATGGTAGTTGCTACTCAGATTTTTGTGCATATACAGTGATTACTAGAGTGGGTGATAGATGTGTCTTGTGTTGTAGTTTTGTTGAAGTTATATATTGGAATTCAGTTTGATTTAAGAAATTGTAGGATATATGATTTGATATCATGAAACTTCTCTTATGTTGGTTTGGTAGTATTTTAAACGGATTTGGCTGAACTTGCTACAATTTGCCAGTATGTGCATATTTTAGTTAATTTATATAAAAATGTATTTCTAATATTTTTACTATAAAAATGTATTTTATACTTTCATATTGTTTTGTTTGGGTGGTCACTATTTGCCCAGAGCTGGGACCCTAACAAGTACTAACACCCCGTGTCTGGGTGGACATGGGAACCACAGCAATTAATCCTTAAAAGTGCCAATTTCCCGATCAAAAGCCTTGCTGCTGGATGTAGTTTATCGTTATACCCAGGACGCGTCCCAGTGGCATTATCGCCTGGCTTGGAGTGAAATGATTACAAAAATAAAAACTGAATAGAGATTTCGTTCAGTTGGTGGATGGATAGTTGCATACTGGACAATTGCGTCCCGGATAATTGCGTACCAGACAATTGCGTTCCTGGATATTTGCATCTCTAGACAAATGCGTCCCTCGATAATTGCGCACATCTGATCATTTTTTTAAAGAGTTGTTTAATATAGAAATTTGAACAGCAATATTTTAATTACTTTAAACAAACAGAAAGGTAGTTACCATAAATAAAAAAGAGAAAAAAATTTCTTTTTTAAAAAAAGAGAAAATTAAGCTAGCAGTTTCAGTTCACTCAAGCAGTGCGTACTACAAACATCTAATTGGTTCTGGATTTTTTATATTTTATTTGGATGATATATTTTTATTTCGAACCCGTGACTAAGTTCCGAAAATCAAACACTGGTGGGAAATATTTGTGGGAGAAGAAAACTTCAACTACCGATGAAACAAAAATATACTGGCGATGTGTAGAGCGATCTTGCAACACTGTTAATTTGTCATTGAATTTTAAACAAAAATAAACTTTTAATTATTTTTTATTCCTTTTTTAAAAAATTTATGATTGCAACATATGCTTTTTTCTTCAAAAATTTATCAGAAGTACGCAATTATCCAGAGACGCATTTGTCTAGGGAAACAAATGTCCAGAGACGTAATTGACCGGGACGCAAATGTCCAAGGATGCAATTAGGCTCCGTCATACTATTTTGCTCTAAACACACTACGACTCCTATAGATGCAGCACACGTGTTGCCCGTAAGACCCTAATTGTAGACCCTTCTGTAGGACACATGACATTGCGAAAATATCAATTATCAGCATCATAAGTTCCATGACCGTGTGTGGTCATAGGGTTTCCCTGCGCATGTCCGGGTTAAAAGACGAAGTGGTATTCATGCAAAGCGAGTCTTCGGTAAGTAGACCTGGCGGAGCCCATCTCCCTCCGGGATAAACCACAGTCGAGATCTTCCCACTTGAAGGTTCGAACACGTGGCCGTTGATTCCGTCGAGAGAGACCTCTGCCCTAAACTTTATACTAAAAAAAGAACAAAAATATCTTAAAAGCATGTTTTACTGTATATATATATATATATATATATATATATATATATATATATATATATATATATATATTTTTGGAAATAGCACTAAGGGCTTGTTTATAAGGTAAATATTAGGTGCTTGTACAATATTCTTCCTTTTATGTGCCATGCCTTTTAAGGACGTAGTCGATGATCATGGCTCTCCACTTCCCTCTATCCCTTGCAGCTCTCAACAATTTCTTCCCTCTGCGTCCTTCCCCAGACCACATTCTATCATCCACTTGCTTAAGCCCGTCAGGTATGTCACGCGTTGTTTTCCCTTGTCGCTCTTTCCCTCTATTCGACCCGTGAGTATCAGATTCTCCATGCCTTCCTTCCTCATTATGTGCCTCTTTCTGATGTTAAGCATAAGCGTTCTCCTTGTTTGTAACCTCACTAAGACCTCATCGTTGCTCACACGCTCGGTCCATGATATCCTTAGCATCCTTCTGTAGGACCACATCTCCGTCGCCTCGAGTCTCTTCTTCATCTTTGAGGAAATCGTCCAACATTCGCTGCCGTAAAGAAAAACAGATGTCACATAACAGCTCAATATTCTTTTCTTTGTTACCAAAGAAATCCTCCTGTCTCGCAATACTATGCTCAGCTTTTGGAATATGTCCTTCGCCATCTCAATACATCTACGGATCTGAGTGTCGCACTTACCGTCCTCTGTCAAGACGCTTGCCAGATATTTAAACTTCTGCGTCTGCTTGATTCTAGTGTTCCCGACCTGCAAATCGTGTTTCAGGCTCTTCCTCTTACTGATGACCATGCATTCTGTCATTTTGTAATTTATGCTTAGTCCTTTCTTCTCATTCACCGTCACTGCTTTCTGTAGGAGATTTTGTAATTTCTCTTCCATGTCTGCTATCAGTACTGTGTCGTCTGCGTATCTTATGTTGTTATGGTTGTGACTGCCAATGCTAAATCCCGGTAGGATTTCCAATTCTCTCAGATTTGCCTCGCTGTATAGGTTGAACAGGTTGGGTAAGAAGACGGATCCTTGCCTTACGCCTCTTTCTATTTTTGTATATTCACTGAACTCAGTATCTGTCTATATTTCTGAGATGAGGTATTATGTATACTATTTACATTATTCGAAATATTGTCCTCATCTTTGTTGCCATATTTATCCCAACGTTTCGACCGTTGTACGCTCCGGCCTTCTTCAGGTGATTGGAATGTTCTTTACCCACATGACACTGTAAATAAAGGCGTTTGTTAGATCCAGTGACAGGACCTAAAGAGTTGTGAGTTCAATACTTGGTTCAAGCTGTGGAGAACTTGGAGAGGTGAATTAACAGGAGATAACTGATAACTGACATGGCACGTGGAACTAGAACAGTCTACCCCAGCGAGCGAAATAAAGGGTTCAGTTCGACATTCCAACCATCTGAAGAAGGCCGGAGTGTACAACAGCCGAAACCTTGTGATAAATATGGCAACAAAGATGAGGACAATAGTCCGAATAATGTAAATAGTGTTCACTGAATTCGTTCCCTATGCGCATGCATGATGTTTACTGCCATTATAGGTTCTTGATTATTCTGATATCTTTCCCGAATATATCAAGTTTGCTGAGCAGATCCATCAGATCCTTGTAGCGTACTTTGTCGAAGGCCTTTGCGTAGTCTATGAAATATAGGCACCAAAGCTAAGCAACATCAAGCCTGGTAAAATACCTAAATGGGTAACTGCTTAGGAAGACCAGTTGCTGTTGGGTGTGCAGGTGGTGTAATGGAGAACAGATTGGCATTTGAAATCGCTTATGCGCAAATAACCTGGCGAAGGGTATGATTCCATCTCATCTCCTCTCAAAAGTCTAAAGAGACCGCCACGCAATGATGCTGTGTCATCACTGCACTGTCTACAAACATAATTATGGGATCCCGCCTGCTCCACTAGACGGCCGCTGACCGCAAAATAAGGTTAATCCCTCCTTTTTTGGTGTCTATGCACTTCCTCCACCAGAGAAACCTGGTGGGGGGGACCGGTTTAGTCGATCATGGGCAGGTTGTTATTGGTTTACATGGTATCAGTAGCAGTCGCGAAGTGACCTAATAAACGGTGTTAAAATAACTTGGACTGATTTTAAACTTAATTTACATTTAAAATACGCCAGCTATGCATCTGCAGTATATGAAAAATCTTCTATTTTTCTGGTTTGCTTTCGGTCGCTGGCCTTTTGTTAAGTACATTTTCCCTAATCAATGCGCCCACTTAGCTAATAAGGCGGCGTAATATTACAGACTTCACTGTTTAGGGTTGGTGGCTAACGGAGAAGCGATGAGACAGGAAACATGAAGAAATTCTATTCAGTAAAATCTATTCACTCTCAAATATTACCGAGAAGTAGGAAACTGAAATAAAAGCAAGAAAATAGACGAACTTATTATTTGCTGGCTAATTGACGCTGAGTGATTTTAGTGAATGCCTTGGCCCATTATTTGTTAAGTGAGATGGCTTTCTTCCTTCTGCGGAAGTAGACAGCTGGACTACTTATCTAGTAACCGGGGGCTAATCACATCCAGAACAGAAAGCCTTGCAGTAGACAAATTACTGATGGGTCAAAAGCTTCTATTTAGTTAATATAACATTATCGAGTGTCCGTATTTGATTATATGATTGCACATAAATTTCTATTTTATTATTTGAATATTAATCTAGAAAATGTCGATTTCATCGTGATAATTATTTGTAATGTCATTCGCATTGAAATTGGTGCAAATACATTCGCCTTCTACTGTCGGAGAAGATTTAAAAGTAGAATTCATTTTGCTTTTTCTTGTCGGAATCCATACGAAAAAAACAGCAAATAGGAAACATATTACGATTAACGGACGATTTAAAGTAGGAAAAGAACAGGACACATGCACTTAGAATCAGAAAGAAGGTGCCGAAATTCTTGGAGAATTTAAGACTCACATGGCATTTCGACAGAAAGTAGGAATGAAAAGGATACGTGTACTCACAATCAGAAAAAAAGTGTACTGAAATTCATTAGATATATAATAAGGAAAGAATGCTTAGAGAATTTAACACTCACATGACATACTGAGAGTAAGCAACAGTCGGAACAAAAAGGTAGCGTATACTTGCAATCAGAATATGGATAAGTATATTTTATTTTGATCAAAGAGGGTGCCCAGGGCCCCCAACTGAAATGTTTTTCCTCTGATTTAAATTTGAACAAGGTAATAACTTCTTTGAAAATATAGAAAGAGAAAACCAGAAAATTGAGCTGACATCAGCAAAATCATTGAGCATTATTAAAATGCATCATCTTTCTCTACAAATTATAAGAATTATTTAAAATCAATCATCATTTTCTTACAAAAGAATGTGTGACATGCAGCAAGGTGCAGCGAATTCGGCTAGTATATATATATATATATATATATATATATATATATATATATATATATCAGCAGTTTCGAAAAAGTAAGAAATGAAAATGAAAAATATGAAAATGAAAAAATAAGAAATATATGAAAATATCAGAAATGAAAATATATGAAAATGAAAAATCAGAAATGAAAATATATATAAAAGAAATGAAAATGAAAAAGTCAGAAATGAAAATGAAAAAGTAAGAAATGAAAATGAAAAAGTCAGAAATGAAAATGAAAAAGTAAGAAATGAAAATGAAAAAGTCAGAAATGAAAATGAAAAAGTAAGAAATGAAAATGAAAAAGTCAGAAATGAAAATGAAAATGAAATGAAAATGAAAAAGTGAAAATGAAATGAAAATGAAAAAGTAAGAAAAAATGAAAAAGTCAAAATGAAAATGAAAAGTAAAAAAAATGAAAATGAAAAATGAAAAAGTAAGAAATGAAAATGAAAAAAATGAAAATGAAAAAGTAAGAAATGAAAATGAAAAGTAAAAATGAAAATGAAAAAAAATGAAAATGAAAAAAGTAAAAATGAAAATGAAATTGAAAACTCAGAAATGTAAGAAAAAAATGAAAAAAATCAAAAAGAAAATGAAAAGTAAGAAATGAAAATGGTAAGAAATGAAAATGAAAAGCAGAAAAAAATGCGTGAAAATGAAAAAAAGTCAGAAATGAAAAAAAATGAAATTGAATATCACGAAGCATTGACATCGATTAACTTTTCCAAACGTATTCTAGCTTTTCTATGCCGTTAAATATTGGATACACTGCTTATTTTCAAGCAGAATTTTAATGAATGTTTCTCTATTCATCAGTTATCAGTTCACTTTTCATCTATACTTGGCTTGTCAGAATGTTCACGTAACCAAGGAAGGATCTGCTACATTTCACGAACAGCATCGACCACCTCACCGACTCAATCGTTGCTGCAGCATTCATCTCGACGTAAGCACCAAATTGAGACAACACGAAAAAGATAAGTGGCACTAGAGAGATTTATATGTCACATTCTCTTTCAGGATTTCCAAGTAGGGGTTTAATCCTTGGCCCTTAATTTACTGTGTCTAAAATGATTTTAATCGCATTAAATCTATAAACGCATACATGTATATATACAATTACATATCTCTACTTGCATTAACTCACACGCATCGAGATGCAGACACGCACTCACAGATAGATTATATATTATGGCGGTATATCAGGTGGATAGGACTGATATTTATCATGAAAGTGGTTATGACTTGTAAACCGTGTTCCGGATGGGAGGATACCGAAGGTCTTTCTGTACTGAGAAATGGCCACCGGCAAGAGGCCACGAGGCTGAATTTATCTTCGCTTCAAGGACGTCTGAAAAATGAACATGATGTCGATGGACATTGACATCGAGAAGTGGGAAGACGTCACTAACAATCGTTCACGCTGGAGACGCGATTTACATCGAGGGCTAAGGAGAGGAGAAACGAAGGTGGACTCGACGGAAAGAAAGCGACAAGGCGTCATCGAGGTAAGGGAAGAGAGTCTTCATACGCATTCGTTGCAATCTAGACTGTCACTCCCGTGTAGGTCTGTACAGCCATTACAGACGCAGCACCGCCATCAGAGGCTGAAGCATAACTCTTTAGGCGCAGGTCCAAGGACTCTAAATAACGATAATACCATAGTTTACTTAAGCAAAGTAGATGAAGAGATTCATACTACAACCATTATTGATAGTAAATAAAGAGTCAATTTCTGTTTGTTGATATACTTGAGGAGTTGCAATTCTACAGTTTTTTCTAAGTAACGTTTTTGACATTATGTTGATAATCTCTATTTGTTGTGAATGTCTGCAACAGTAATTACACGAGGTCGATGAAAATTTTACAATCTTTACATTCGACATCTTCTTTATGTAATATTTTACTACGTTACATGCATTTAAACAGGTTAAGATTGTAGTGATCTGGTAAGCATCCTCTTGGGAGTCGGTTTCACAAAGCTGCTTAAGTGGAACTTGCATCTCATCAATAGAATACGAAGGTAGTTCGCTACAAAGTGCGTGACATGGCGCCTCTAATCTGGGAAGGTTAGAATTCGTGGAACTAAGAAATGTTGTTTTTCTGAACACTTTCCATCGAAATAGCGGATAGAGCAGCGAGAGGCTTGTGACTTTTCGTTCGCGGGAAAGGGGTTGTAGGATAGAAAACTATGCATCGTCCATGTAGACGCTTTTGAATTCAATCGAGACTGGACAGTTTCTGCCCGTATATGACAGCAGTACTCTATTTTCTGCCTGATCTGGCTCTTTTAAAGGTAGAGGATAGCACGAAGAGTCAGGTACTTGCACTGTTTCATCAAAATTATGGATATATTGTCCAAGGTTCCGAGCCGCTGAAAATTACGTCCCTCGCAGATCCTGTCTTTCTTGGGGCAAATAAAAGGAAGCAAATTGGAATAATGAAAGATGTTTCCCAAAAGCCTTAAAGAATTTAAACAGGAAACATTCGTTAGAATCAAGGAAAAGAGTGTTAAACTGCTATGTAATATCATTCTTCCAGAAGTGACTTAAGGCAACGGAAATGCAATTTCTTCAACAGAATACAAAAAATGCCATGAACGGAAAACGTAAGTTTTAACTGAAATGGAAACAAAAAGACAACAGTTGAAAATTCTGGAACACATAATAAGGAAAGTGGGTTTGGAGAATTTGACACCCATAGGACATACTAAATGCAAGAGAGGCAGAAACAAATAATAAGTAACCTACCTAAATGGGCTTGAGTAAGTAGATGGCAGATAATGAGACTGAGGAGATTAGCCAGGGGGAAATCATTGCTTCAATCAGTGTCGAAAGACCGGTCTGTCCCCAGAAACCGACAGTTCCGCAAGCAGTCGTTTGAGAAAGAGTAATAAATAGGCTAATGCATTTTGGAGTAATTTTTGTTTAATTTTATATTCATAATTTTACACGTACGACATGTTGTTGGGAAATCCTTGATTATTATAATAAAGGCTTCAACCTCTTATATTATGTATATGAATGCATTTTAGCGATGTCTATACTCAGTCAGTGTGAAACCGCCTTCACTGGTTAATGGACAGGACCTGTACGTGACAGATTCGTGTATCAATGAGGGACTCACTCGAGTACACTACGCATGCGTGGTATTAACATATGTTTGTCAAATGAACTACGAAGAAGAGATAGATCTTAATAATGCTGTATAATCATTTTATGCGGAGGTTCTCTAAGATATGAAAATTATCTCAAGGGTTCTATAAGGATAAAAAGGTTAAGATATGCTGGCTTAGATAGATAGGTAGTTGTGGAGAGCCATATTATCCACCTCCTGACGGAACATGGTTCATAGAAGACGAAGAAGTAGGAGATACGAACATGAAGAAAGTGGCGAAAGGTAAATAAAAACGAACCTAGATATCAACAAACTGAGATAGATAGATAGATAGATAGATAGATAGATAGATAGATAGATAGATACGAACCGGCTGAAATAGATACATACAAACAGACTGAGATAGATAGATAGATAGATAGATAGATATCAACAAACTGAGTTAAATATCAATAAACCGAAATAGCTATCAACACACTGAAATAGATAGAGAGATAGATATCAACAAGCATATATATATATATATATAGATAGATAGATAGATAGATAGATAGATAGATAGATAGATAGATGTATATGTCTAAGTCAGTGTACTTATTAAAGTATAAGAAACAAAAACCATTTCCAGTATAAGAAACAAAACCTTACCTAATACAGTGTAACCCGGATATAAGAGAGTTGAAGAAGTCTCTTATATCCGGGTTTCTCTTATATCCGGGTTTGGTCTATTTTGTTTAGGTAAGTATGGCTCTAATTTGGGATCAGAGAAAATCTCTCTTATATCCGGGTCTCTTATATCCGGGTTACACTGTATCAGTAAATAACCGTAGAAAAAACTACTTGCAGTCGGTCAGTGATGCATTCACAAGAATATTGAGGGCGGGAGTTTAAAACAATCCAAAGAAACAATACTATAATTAAGGAATACTATTTCTTTTAACGACCAGAAACAGTTATTAGCATCCTCCTGTCTAAATAAGGCACCAAAGCCTACAATGACTAACTCATCCTTTTTTTAAGTGGCATCACTGATTTCTGGCCACATATCCTTCGGATTTATCAATGATCTTTCAGGTAAATATTATTTCTCTAAACCAGTTATCGTCCTTTCCAATTTTGATTTTTATGTCTCTTTTCTTTAAATTCTCCAACGGATTCCAGAGTCTTTGCGAATATACCGCGCATGCAGTTCATATAATACGTCATGCAGGTGTTGAAAGTTAGCGTTAGCAAAATCGAAAATGTCACTGAAGCGTCCAAGAGATCAGTGTTTAAAATAAAAACTGACACCATCGTCGTCGGCGGTGGCTTTATCTCGTATCCAAGAATTTAATTACTTCTTTGCCAGTCGCTACCTTTATGATGGCTAAATTCGCCGCCAACGTCCAGGTTCATAACTAGAAGCTTCCAGTTTCACGAAAACCTGTTCCCGTCATCCATTCCAGTCGCCGTTTGGATTTTCAAGTGTTAGTTGCAGTTGAAATAAAATCAGAGTAGAATGTGCCGAAGGTGTGAATTTGTTTAAGGTGGACTTCAGCTTGGCTGGAAGTGACCCACGCACTTGATTTCATGGCCTTCCTCTTATGCACATATGGAATGAGACATGTAGAATGCAGTCATAAAACTGCAACGGACTGTTGTAATTTCGAATGGCGCCTTCTGTAGCATGTCCGCATTGCGTAGACCTCTTCATCCCCTGGTTTAAACGTTGGGATCTGTTGTAATTGTCATCCGCTTTTTCCACCTTCGAGGTCTTTGGGTTTGATCGCGCTTCGTCTAGGCCCTCACCTTCGACCTTGCCCGACAAGGGTTGGACCGACCTGGAGCTTAGAACTCCCGATGGCATCCATCGCTCTCAATCTCACTGGACCACGCAATCCTCTCCACCACAAGGAACGACTATCAGAAGACTGACAGTATAATTATCTTTGAAACAAAAATTGCTGCGAGGAAATTGAGTTTAAAACATTTATTGACCGAGCAGCCAGTAATGCTGTCGCTTGAAATTTATAAAATCTTTCGCTTAAAACAATTTTTCAAGAATAGTCCGGTAACTGTTATCGCTCTTTCAAGTATTGATGAGGAATTTCCTTCCAAACCTTTTGTTCGAAGTCGTGTGGAGCGTCAACATCTTGATTATGTCATTGTTTTTTCTTCGAGTCACATGCGATATCCGCTTTCACCCTGATTTTCCGTCTCTGTTCATTAAATTCTCCCGTGTGCTCCGGAGTCTTTTCGGTTATACCACGTACCTGTACATGTAATATGTCATGCAGGTATCGAAATTTTCCATTAGCAAAATGGAGATGCTATTAAAGCGACCAAGAAATCGGTGTTTTTATATTAAAAGCAACTGACAATATAACACAAGAAAAAAAAAAGAATTAAGTGGGTATTATTTGAAAGAAAGAAAATTGCTGCCGGGAAATTGAATTTAAAACTCTTCAAATTAGGAGAAAAACTTGAAGAATGAAAAGAAAAATCATTCACGCAAGAGCAAAGAAAATGGCGTCCAATGATTGGATCGGATTCTTATTTTAAAACTTCCAGTTGTCTTTCTTCCGGTGATGTAGCTTACGAGCAAGAAAATTCTGCGTCTATCAAATATTAAAATTTTGAGAATATAGATGGTAAAGGTAATATTCATCATCATCGTCATCGTCATCCTTTTGCCTTTATCATCATCATCATCATCATCCTTCGACCTCTCGATGGTTGGTCGGAACTCCATTGACAATCCTTTTCCACACAGTTCGGTCCTGTATTGCTGTGCCCAGAACCCCAATATTCAACCTTGAGTCTCGAGCTATGGTGTATGAGAAAGTCGATTTTCGTGAGAAGAAACTTCCAGAAGGATGCCAATAAGGATGAGACGATTTCCCTGTCGGCTCCGTAGAAGTGGTTGGCAACCTATAATCGTTTTTGTTTGTGCTTAAGAGAGATTGGCCTCAGTTCTCCGTACATTGTGTTAAACATTGTATGGGATCTCCAACTGATGTTCTGCATTTTTCGAAGTAGATTTCTATAAGTTCCATCCAGTCGTCTTTCAAAACAGACAAATAATGTCGAAGTTTCTGAACCATATAGAAGGACTGGTTCAATCAATGTTCGAAAGGTTTGGACTTTGAAGGTGAGTGAAAAGTTCGAGCGCTAAATCTTGTGAAGTTTGTTAGATGCATCCCATACAAGAGCTTTGCGGATGTTGAAGTCTTTTGGGGAATCAATTATTTAACATCCAAGATATTTGAAATCTTCAACTCTTTTGATGGATGCATTATTGAGTGACTTCAACACGGATGGTTCAGAGGAGTTTGTGATATATTCTGTCTTACTCACGTTGCAATAGAGACCTACCTGGTTCGCTGCTCGCTCAAGTTATTATAGCAAGGATTCTGCTTCCTTGATACATTGAGAAATAAATGCAAGATCATCGGCAAAGTCAAGGTCACTTAGATATTCTGGAGGATACCGACTACTCTGGCGAGGTTTCAGAAGGAGTCCTTTTTCCTCCATGTTGTCGAGAGAAATACGAGAGAAATGGTAAATATTAGACGTTTCCTTATAAGGAAACATTTGGTATTTATAAACCGAGCAGCGTTGTTAGATGAAATTTATAAAATCGTTCTCTTCAAACAAGTTTTTGCGAAAATAGATTTCTCAAGTCCAGTAGCTATTATTGCTCTTTCCAGTATTAATGGCGGTTTCCTTTCTAACCTTTTATTTGAAGTGGTCTGGTACGTCGCCATCTTGATTATGTCATTGTTTTTTTTTTCTTCAAGTTACATTTTTCTTGTTTTTTGGGGTTTTTTTTTTAAAGTAAATAATTTCTTCCAAAGCAAAGAGATAATTCCGCGAAGCCAAAGGCGGGGGGGGGGGCTACTGTGAGTGAAAGAATATGAGAAGCGATGAGAAAGGACAATAAAATAACAGTGTTGAGGACGTTTGTAGAAAGCTGAGAAGCAAGAAATCAGAAAAGAGTTCCAGACGTGATAAGGGTGAGAAAAGGAACTATTAGAATAGAACTTACGGTTGCATCTAGCTATTTCAATAGTAAAATGTTGAGACCTACTTGCCAATCCAGTAGTACGCTTAAATTCACGCGATCGAGATACCAAGGTGGAGAGTTTATTAGAATAACTGTCATGAAAACATTTATATCAGAGGGGATCCATGTCGGGAATATGCTATCCATTTTATTTTTTGCTGCTGCTGAAAGTCTTCTAGTTATGTTATCTCTTTGTTTATGATTGTGTGGTGCCAGTATCCAATGTTCAAAGACGGGGCGGCCTTCACCAAGAGTCACGGCCTTCACTCGCGAAAAGTCATTTTGATCATTGATCTTAAAAAGAAAAGCAAAATTTAATATGAACATTCGGTTGAGTTTTTCAATATATTTTCGTCCTCTGGGATGGAAAATGCGACACCGAATCCGAAGATGCATTTTCACGGTAAAAGATGACTTCCCAAAGGTAAGCAAAGTATTAAGAAACAGAAAAAATCCATTAGAAACAAAAAAAGAATACTGAACTGTTAGGTAATCAATCAGTTCCAACTTTATGGTAGTGAATTCTGAACAATCTCATCATAGATGAAGATACATTATTTTGATTGATTCGTGTTTTTACGAATTATTAACCCTAAGCAGGTTATCTAAAACCAGAAAATATTTTTTAAATTGTAAGATTTTTTTTTTTAGATAATAATGATTTAAAGATATAAGTCTGTTGTATAGGAATAAAGTGTCGTTGCCGATACCAAGGATTGAACACAGATCACTAGTGAGGAAATAAGGACGGTTCCATTACAAATTAATTAGAGCATGTGATCGTAAAAGAAATGTATGAATCGGAATTAGTGTGACGTCTAAGTGATCGCTATTCTCTATACTATCCACTAAACTATTTCCCTCTACTGATCATTATACGAATTACTGTTCGGTGACTACTATTTGAACAAGTATTATTAGTGAGAGTATTATTTGAAGGATTTACTACAACCAGTATCTGCAGTTCCAGAGTCTCGACTACAACAAGCATTTCGAACGTGATAACGAGCATTCGTTGACCTAACGAAGGTTATAACGAGTGAGCGTCTAATATCACGAAAAGTCTTATTAATTAACCCATAGCAGAACGGAGAAGGGGTGGATTCATACCTTACCCAATTTGCGCGTAAGTGGATATAACGAACGCGACTAAAATTGGAACTCGGCTCTCTGGTCAACAATTCAGAGGCATTATCCATTTCATCACCTGAACATCATAGCGAAAATACCACTAAGACGCAAGGAATTATTCGAAAGGGAAAAGAATGAAAAGACTTCAGTGACGAGGAAGGACAATAAAAGAACAGGATTCAGGAAGAGAGAAGATGGAC
This sequence comes from Acanthosepion pharaonis, assembly GCA_903632075.3. Lineage (NCBI taxonomy): Eukaryota > Metazoa > Mollusca > Cephalopoda > Sepiida > Sepiidae > Acanthosepion > Acanthosepion pharaonis. The sequence continues at coordinate 2,432,926 of CAHIKZ030000002.1, forward strand.
GTTGCATTTAAATTCAGATTTACATCGGGGAAAAGAAATTAATAGGATAGAACTTACTGTTATATCTAGCTATTTTACAGTAAAACAATGAGACTTATTTGCCAATCTAATGATACTTTTAAATTCATGCGACCGAGGTGCCAAGTAGGAGAGCTCATTTGAGCAGTTGCCATGAAAATATATATAGAAAGGACAGAGGGAAGCCACATGAAAAAATGACTGAAGTCGAAATGCCAGGTGAGGACCGATAACATTATAGACCCTTCTTTGGATTTTGTCGAGAATGTCGGGATATATAGCCGGAGCACCAGCCCAGCTATGACAGCAATATTCAATTCACGGACGAATGGTAGACTTATAAATGTACAAGATGGATTCTGACGAGAAAAAATGTCTGGCACTTTCCTAGCAGCAGAACTAACAACTGATTCAATATAGGCGCTCTTCTTCATATCATTTGAAAACGTGAAACCAAGATGGCGCAGGAGGTTAGTATCAACCATAATAATCGATGGCAAAAATGGTTCTCTATGATGATTAAACGATAATAGTTTCGTTTTAGAGGCGTTAAAATTTACAAACCAATTTGACCAAAAAAATTATTAATGATGTAATATGATCTGTAAGAAAGCCGACTAATTTGTTTTTCAAACAACCCCGTCTTTCCTCTGTCTATGTCTATCCCTCAAGTTCTCTCTCTTTCACTCTTTATTCGTTTATCTATCTGTTTCCATCTCGTTTATCTCTCCATCTATACGCGTCTGTCTTTCCTAACAAATACAAAAATACATGTTGACGGGAGATCACTATCAAACTTCTTGAGTCATGTTAGTTTTGTGTACAAAAATAATGAAACAGTTTCAGTGGCTTGCACACATCAATCGCTTTGGTTACTTCTTCGTGCGTCGGCACACGCGGGGTATATACAAGCATGTATGACTTCACATCTAAGGGTTTATACGTGCATTCAGAGCCAATTCAGATGCGAAGTGATAAAACCAACTTGAGTCTAAGTTATGCGAAGGCGTCAACTAGATAGGTGGCCAGATAATGGCCATTACAAGTGGGCGTGAAAACAGCGAAAATAACAAAAACATTCAGCTAGACTCTCGCTTCTTTGTCTTCTTCTTTCCTGCCATTAACTTACTTTTTTTTTCTCGCCGATCTTTAGTGTTTACTCGCCGTCAGAAATGCGCTCTACGATCTTTATAAGCTGTTTTTATTGCAATTAACTGTATTGATTCACTGCTTACCGTGTCTGACTGATTATTTTAACTCCTTTTTAGAGACACACACACAGAAAGAGAGAGAGAGAGAGAATCTCTAGTTCTATCAATATTTTTATTTAAATCCACCTAAAATATCATCTCCCTTTTCATTTTTTTAAGCAACGTCGGGTCTAGATGGATGATCGCTTGGGAATATCAATAGTGTTGCATTCTTAGATATCCGGGTAGTATAAAGGATAATGGCTCGGATTTGTGCATCGGAGAGCCGAGTTCCAATTCCAGTTGGGCCCGTTATATTATACGCTTCAGAAATGTATAAATACACCTCTTCTCCCCTCCAATTATGGGTTAATTTGTAAGACTTGTATCACTAAATCATTATTATCTCCCCTCCCCCACCCCATAAAAATTCTTACAGTCTAAAAATATTTCTGGCTTTAAATAACCTGCAAAGGGCTGATAAACCGTTGAAACCCAATCAATCAGACTAATTTTAATTTCTTTGATATCAAAATTTCGGAATGAACCGTGTTTTAATTCCGGTTGTGTTCGTTAGATTCACCTGCGAAAATACTCTTTGGAAAGTTTGAATAAAGTGAGCTTAGTAATATTTTCTTTTATATCAATTCTTTGACATCCAGTAAACTCTTGTGTCTTAGTGGCTTTACTACCTTGACTGGGATAAAATCCGATTATTAAAAAGTATAAGGGTTCTTTTTGTTCTTTTTTTCACTAAAACATCGCCATTACTCACATGTTCGATCCAAGGTATTCTCAGCCTCCTTCTCTAACTATTTGTGTTGCTTTAAGTCTCTTCATCTGTGAGGAGATTGTCCAGCATTCGCTACCATATAGGAGGACTGATATTACGTAACAGTTCAGTACTCTTTTCTTTGTTTCTGTTGCTTCAAGTCTCTTCTTCAACTGTGAGGAGATTGTCCAGCATTCACTGCCATATAGGAGGACTGATATTACGTAACAGTTCAGTACTCTTTATTTGTTTCTGTTGCTTCAAGTCTCTACTTCATCTGTGAGGAGATTATCCAGTATTCATTGCCATACAAAGGGATTGGTATTACGTAATAGTTCAGTACTCTTTTCTTCGTTTTCTTGTTGCTTAATATTTTGCTTTGCTTTTGGAATGCATCTTTCGTTATTCCAATGCGATTCCAAATTTCCCTATCGCATTTTCCGTTATCACAATTAACGTTTTACGTTTCCGTTAAACAATTCCCAGAAATATTTAATTTAAGGTTCTTGTTTGATTTTGACATCCCTAATTTGTAATTTGCATGTTGAGCTGTTTCTTTTGCTATCAACCATGCAATATCTCTTCTTGCAATTGTGACTTCGTCCTTTCTTCTCGCTTTCTTTCACTGCATTCTGTCGGAGTTCTTGTAGTTTCATTTCTGCATCTGCTATAATCACTGTGTCATCTGCATATCCTATGTTGTTAAGATTGTGACCACCAATAATGAATCCTGGTAGGATTTCTAATTCTCTCAGAATCACTTCGCTGTATAGGTTGAATAAGTCCGGCGAGAAGACACATCCTTGTCTTACACCCCTTTCCATTCTTGCATATTTACTGAATTCATTTTCTCTCTGATGCAGGCGGTTTGTTGCTGATATAGGTACTTTTTTATCATCTCATCCCATGCAAGGCAACTAAGACGCAAGCTGTTACTGAACGCTAGAGACTATGAGAAAAATATACTATTAAGGAGAAAGGACAATAATCAAACAAGAATTAAGAAGACAGAAGATAACGTTTGGCATTGCATTTACATTTTTGAAGATCAAAGATGACTGGAAAGCAAGAAGCCGGAAGAGCGTTCCACGAGCGAGAAGTGCAAGAGAAGAAACTGTTAGCATAGAACTTACGGTTACATCTAGCCTATTTAACTGTAAAATGATTATATCTTGCCGGGTCAATAAAAAGGTGTGGGAATTTCTCATCTCAGAAGTGAAATACTAAATTATGAAGAAGCGGTACGAAGACGCAATCATAACCAAATGTAAAAAAAATGTCATTGAATATAAAAAGGCTCCAAAAACAACTAACTTATGTCCTTTGGTGCGGTGTCATATTGGATATAGGAGCTAGTTGTATATATGTTACTGGCCTGAGTTCAATTCTTGGATCTGGTAGTAACGCACGAATTCAGCAGGAACGAACAATAACTGATAAGCAAAGGGACAAAATAGCACAATAATCAGCAGATATATCATATCAGCCAATAGAGACATGATCATGACCAGAATGTACATGGTCGAAACGCTGTGTTTATAATAACATTCTCCAAGATTAGAACGTCAAGTTGAGAAGATTTGTTCAGAATAATACAAGAATAAAAATAATATTTTCTTTTTAGCAAAAATGGTGCTGATTTTTTTTTTTTTTTTTTTTTGTCAAGAATTCAAATAAATAAGAATCGGCAGAAAGTCATTAAATTTTAAAACATCAGCTTCAAAAATCAACGCGGGAAAATTTGCAATAAATATCAAGCAATGAAACTGAAACTAGAAGATATAATTTTTTTTAAATGTCTCATTAGGACACGCGACTCGGCTGAATATTTACGCCACTCAAATTTGGAAAGGTACAGCTTACAATACTTTCTTGACAGAAAAAAATCATTTTATTTTATTCTTGTATTATTTTGAACTATTGTTCTCGACTTGGTGTTCTCATCTTGGAGAATACTATTATAAACACAACGTTTCGACCAAGCACCTTCTGGACATCATCAGATGTCTGATATGATATATCTGTTGAGTATTGTGTTATTTTGTCCGTGTGATATCCATTATTGTTCGTTCCTAATGAATCGATGTGTTACTACCAGATCCAGTAATTGAACTCAGGACAGTAACACATGCAAAATCATCCAAATCGTGTAACAGCAAAATTGTTCAATTGTTAGATTAATCTTTGAACCGTTGTATTATAGAAATCAGTAAAGATATCGTACTGAAATTTTCTGATGTTTTTATAACACTATTGAATTCTACTTTGATCAATAAAAATGTATTTAGTTCTAATTTGAAATGATGATCTCTCTTCCTTTTGTGACCTCCTGGTCCAGATTTCCTCTCTATTGTTCACTCTTTTTTTAAACTTTATCACCATTCTCTAGAAGAATGGACTTTAAAGATGGAAGCCAGAGTATGAATGTTGGCAGCATTACTGAAGGCCTAAATAATCTTTTTCCTCTCACCATTGCTCAGTTAAAAAACAGTGAGGCTGAGCAAAACGATTTGAACCTGTTCTCTTTCTAGCTGAATAGCTCAAAGGTTTTTTCTTCAGTGATTCTTACGACAAATGACTTTAGACTTCTCAAAGACATTTAACAAGGTGTGGCACGGTCAGTTGTTACGTAAACTCTTCAACTATAGGATCTCTGGAAGAGTCTTCGCAATGAATCGGTCCTTCTTCTCAAGTTGGTCCATAAAGGTAATTGATAATGGCCTGTGAGGTGAATGCAGCTGTCCAACAATGTTCTCTTCTTGGCCCCCTCCTCTTTCTGTTTTTTTTTATTAGCGAGCTGCCTAGAATCCTTCTTAGATCATCAGCAAACATATATATATATATATATATATATATATATATATATATATATATATATATACCACAGAAAATACCACAATTTTTGACCGCACATCCAGTAATCTCTCCTCTGACTTCTATCCCTCAATAATCTCTCCTCTGACCTTTATCACTCAATAATCCCTCCTTTAATCTCTACCTCTCAATAATCTCTCCTCTGACCTTTATCACACAATAATCTCTCCTTTGATATCTATCTTTCAATAATCTCTCCTCCGATCTCTATCTCCCAATCATATCTCCTCTGACTGACTTCTGTCTCTCAATAATAGTCTCGTCTGATCTCTATCTCTCAATAATCTCTCATCTGATCTCTATAACTCAATAAATCTCTCATCTAATCTCTCCTATTTCAATAATCTCTCCTGTGACCTCTTTATACTCAATAATCTCCTCCTGCAATAATCTCTCCTGAAACCCCCATCTTTCAATAATCTCTCCTGTGACCTTTATCTTTCAATAATCACTCTTCTGACCTCTATCAATAATCACTCCTCTGACCTCTATCACTCAATAATCTCTCCTGCAACCCCCATCTTTCAATAATCTCTCCTGTGACCTTTATCTTTCAATAATCACTCTTCTGACCTCTATCAATAATCTCTCCTCTGACCTCTATCACTCAATAATCACTCCTGCAGCCTCTATCTTTCAATAATCTCTCCTCTGATTTCTATCATTCAATAATCTCTCCTCCGACTTCTATATCTCAATAATCTCTCCTCTGAACTTCCTCTCTCAATAAACGCTTCTCTGACCTCCATTACTCAATATCCTCGTCTGATCTCTATCTCTCAATAATCTCTCCTCTGTATTTTATCACTCAATTATCTCTCCTCTGACCTCTATCACTCAATAATCTCTCCTGCAACATCCATCTTCCAATAATCTCTCCCGCGACCTCCATCTTTTAATAATCTCTCCTCTGACCACCATCTCTCAATAATATCTCGTTGAACATCTTAGTTTTGAAAGTACCTTGTAGCTTTCAACACATCCAAAATCAAGACAATGGTATTTCATCATCATCAAGCAAACACTGAATTTTATCAAGTCATGTCTGTTCTCCCAATGAAGCTTCTTGATTTGAATGTCTATTGGAACTCAAGTCCACCCTAGATCTCGTGGAATTCGTTTATATAAGGCCCATTGCTAAAGACGCTAGGAAAATAGTTGATTCCTTGTAGAACTTCACAAATCATGTGATTCCTCCTGTTATGCTCTATCAGATCAAACCAAAAAATGGAGGTGATGCTTTTAATTTTTTTTAACCATTTCGCCCCAAGCAAGGCAATAAAGCCACTAGGAAACAAGTTGTTAACAAGTGTTAGAAAATATGAAAAAATATACTATGATAGAGAGAGAACAATAAAAGAACAAGAATTAAGAAGACAGAAGATAGCGATTGATATTGCGTTTAAATTTTTGATGATCAAAGTTGATTGGGAAGAGCCAGAAGAGAGTTCCACAAGCGAAAAGTGCGAGAAAAGAAACTGTTAGCATAGAATTTGCACTTACATTTAGCCAATTCAACTGTAAAATGATGAGACCTTCCTGCCAATCTAGTACTGCGTTTAAATTCATAGAGTCTAGGGACATAGAGTAAAGTTCATCGGAACAATTACCATGAAAGTATATATTTCTAGAAACGTCATAGGGGAGCGGTGATGGAAAAGTAACTGAAACCGAGATGCCAGGTCAGGACCGTTAACATTACATATTCTTCTTTGGAGTATATCTGTCATATACCGAAGTTGTCGAACCCTTACTTCCTGGCTTTGACAAGAAAAGTAATCAGGAAGACAGTAGATAGCGATTGACGTTGCATTTAATTTTTTGAAGATTAAAGTTGGCTTGAAAGCATGAAGCCGGAAGCATGGAGCTGAAAATTGATGAGATTTCGACGTCAGTCTAGTACTGCGCTTAAATTCCTAAAGTCTAGTTTGCGGCGATGGGAGAGTGACTGAAGCCGAGACGCCAGATCATGAATATTGCTGATTCTTCTTTAGATTTTAACGATTAGCTCTAAAGGAAAAGGAACGAGATCATATGTGGTAGCAATATTCGAAGCATGGACGAATGGTAGGTTTATAGATACGTAGGAAAGATCCTGGAGAGAAAAATTGTCTCGCCTGACATACTGAACCGACTTTCTTAACAGCTGACCCAGAAATGGGTTCAATATAGTCTTCTACTTCATGTCCGCAGAGAACGATTCATTTTCCTGGAAGTTAATATCATTTATATTGAAGGAAGGTAGAGAAGTGTCTCTCAGATGATTAATGACGAGCAGTTTGGTTTTGAAGGCGTTAAAATTAACAAGCCATCTTTTGCCACGGTTAACAACGGAGTTGATGTCGTTTTGGATATCGGCTGCCATTTTGACTTTATCGATCAGACTTAATGTCAAGACAGAAGTAAATAGTTGTGTCGTCAGCATAGATACCAAGTTGAGAGCTGATGAAATCGGGAAGATCATTACTGAAAATTGAAAACAAAGTAGGTCCAAGGACAGAGCCCTGTGGGAAAACCTGTATTAGTCTGTAAGTATCTAGACGAGTAGCCATTCAAGATAACTTTCATTTCTCGATTTGGGTAGGAAAAACTGGATCAGTTCAAAATTTTTTCTGACCGCACCTTAACTCTTCACTTGCGTAGGAGACCTATTTGCCAAACATTGTCAAAAACTTTCCAGATGCCCAAACTATTTATATCTAGAGCATGATAGACTCTTTCTGTGATTATCGTCAGTACATGAGCAGTTAACCTGGGGAAACCGAAGCCATATTGCCTGTCTGAAAAAAAGGCCCTGCGTTGTGATTTGCTTAATCAAATCTTAATTCACGAATTTAATCCATTCATCTTGAAGGACGTTCTTGTTTTAAAGAAACAACAGAAATATGATGAAAGAAAATGTTCCGAATTTAATCCATTCCTGAAGGACGTTCTAACGCAAACCGAAACCATCCCTAAACCAATATTTTTCAATAGGAATCAATGTAGAGAAAAAAGTCACAGTACAATAAAATTGAAAAAGAAACATCACACGAATCGAATGTATACAACTGTTATTCAGTTCGCGTTAACTCAGTTGTTCGAGAACCGAAATTTTCATCTCAAATTTTCTGTTCGAAAACCAATTTGTTCGATAAGTGAGACGTTCGAGAACCGAATAAAAATGTATAACAATTGACAAGGCTTTATCTAAGGGATTCGCGGAATTTAAAACTATTACATCTTATTACTACTTGTTTTAAAGAAACAGAAATAAGATGAAAGAAATACGAATCAAAACTGAATAACAATGACAACGCTTCATATAAATCCCAATAACATCTTCCACGCCTAAAAGCAAGAATGATAAGGTGAACTGAATACTAAGCGAGTTCCAATAAGTTGGGCCGATTTTAAATATGAATTAAGTTGAAGCGTCTAATGATTTTTTCCTTTTTCTTTCAGATTTGGTGGACATATTATTTTTCACACATAATTTTCATGATTTAAATATGATCCAATAGAGAAATAAATATAAATTTTTACCAATAACACGGATTTATTCGCTGCTGACTTTGATCCATCTTAATGAAACACCCTTACTTACAAATGAAAAATTGTCAGTTTTATAAAAAAAAATAAGCGTAACATCACACAATATTCTTTTTATTGAATGGAATAAAACCACAGAGACGAATACAACGTGTTTCTTGCAATGAGAAATTTAATCTATATGGATTCTCTGTTGGTCACATACTGTCTGCGTGTGTTTATGCATGCACGTATGTAATGTACCGAGTGTAACAACAAAATTGTCCAAATCATGTAACAGTAAAACTGTCTATCCCACAAAATGTTTAATATCTCAGACACCAGTAAACTGGGTCTCTTTTTTCCAGGTTTTCAGATAAGACGTTTAGCTATCTTACCAACATTTGTCATAAGAACCACTGAAAAACCCTTTGAGCTTTTCAGAGGGAAAACAGGTTAAAATCGTTTTGTGTCAGCCCCACTGTCTTCTCAACTGAGCAATGCTAAGAGGGGAAAAAGATTATTCAGGCCTTCAGTAGCAATATTCTTATTCTGGCTTCCAGTTTCAAAGTTTTTAAAAAAAGTGGGAACAATAGAGAGGAAAACTGGATCAGGATGTTACAGCAGGAAGAGAGATCATCATTTCAATTTACAGTTAAAGAGGTCAATTAGAAAATATCCAACTCAATCCACAAGACGTTTAACACGTGATAAAGGAGTTTCAGCTATGACAGTGTAAAGAGATGTGAAAAAAGACTTGAAAATGAAATCGTACGTGAAACCTTTTTATTACAACAGAAAGTTAGAAGGTTAGAGAGGGCGAAGCTCATCTTGTTTAATTAATGATGAATATTTCATTTTCGTTTATGATCGATTTCATCGCAAATCTTCTGTTAAACTTGGAGAGTAATTATACATTCTTATTGCTCAAACTAGAGTCCACTAGTTTTAGAAAAGTAAGATGTCTTTAATCATTTCTAAGATAATATGGTGTAGAGGTTAATCTAATAAATAGATAATTTTGCTTTGACACGATTTGGACAATTTCTCTGTTACACCAGGTGTGCGTGTATGCCTTATATGTAAATGTTCCATTTAATGTACCCGCACGCACACAACTATACACACAGCTTGAAATAACACACTAGAACACTATATTCCCTTCAAACTCAGTCTGGACAACTACTACTTTGGGATGAGCAATAAAATCTCTAAAATCAATACAAGTTGAAGACAAGAAAAAAAGGAAATAAAAAATTATCAATCGCTTCATTTTCGTCAAACTCTTTGCTTACATGTTTGTACAGCTGTAAAATAAACTAAAAATAAAGATATTCATGTCGTCTTTCATTTATCGATAATTATTTCATTCTGTTCCTATTACTTGATACCAAACAATTCAATATATTACTGGCTATCTATACCAGTCTACTCGTATTTTCTGTATATAATCTCTGAAAAATTATTTACTATTTACTTATTATCTCATTTTGTTATCCTCAATAGGAGTAGATAGGTTCGCCTGTCGTCCGGTTGACACTCCTTCCTGGTCTTTTGAACAGGAGTAGAGGTTTATCTCCTGTTTCCTGTTTAGGATTGGGTTTCCGGTTCCTTCTAAAGTCTTCTCATTTTAATTCACTTCCTGTAATCCCTTGGTGGCATTATGGCTTTTGGCTTGGGGTGAATTGATTTTTAAAAAAATCTATATCAGTCTATTCATATCTTTCCTACATCAATATCAGTCTATTCATATCTATTTATTGGTACCTAGAATACGACAGCACAGAGATGGCCACAATGTAATTCTCCATTTTGTTATTTACAACAATAAAGCTAATTTAAGTTTTAAAAAATTAGTAGCCATAAAAAGTGAATTCAGAGAAAAATGGGATAAGTAAAAAATGGCAGGATTAAATTATGTGTGAAAAACCCGTTAAATAATCAGATTGTATTGAGCTTTTCAGAAAAAAAATTATAAATATTTCTAGACAAATCCCCGTCTTACGAAAAATTATCTTCATAGTAATTTTAAAATAATTCAGCAGACGATGTTATTTTATTTATGGTAATTAGATTTTTGGCGATTGCCGTACTCGGTTACAGTGCGTCTAATAATTTTTATCGCGGTTGACATCTTTTCTCGACCTTTTGGCAGGGGTCGGTAGAAATAATATTAGGCCAATCCCGGGGGTGGGGGCTTCCCTCCGAGACACTACCTCTTCCGCCCAAATATGAAAACTATTCCATTTTCGGCCTGATCTGGATCATATAAAGGTAAAGGATAGCATGAGGAGTTACTTACTGGAGCGATACAGGGGGCTGAAAATATTACCTACACTTTTAGCAATGGATCGTATGTACGAGCTCCATTTGAGATCAGGTGTGAGTTTGAGATCCAATATTCTCTCAAGGCATGGTGCCTCCTCAAGGGAACATCCGTTCATTGTGATTAGCGGTAGTTCGGGGTCCGATCGGCTGGGATCGAAAGTAACTAGTTTGATTCTTGGCGTTAATCATGTTTATATCGAGTGTCAAAAATGTTTCGGACCTTCCTCAGCATCAAGAAGAATTATTGCGCCACACGAGGTAGGGGGTTACGTTAAGAGGTAGGATGGAAATATAACCATTAACTCTAGACTTCAACAGGTTGTCATAATCGGGGAACACATCGTCTTAAAGGGAAGAAGCTGTTCGAGTTGAACTTACTTCTCACATGTGGAATAATACAGAGAGGTTTGCTACTATGTAAGTGGCATGGTAGGTTCTAGCCGTGATGATTAAACCTGGCGGAACCAATGTAGTTTGTCCGGGGACTTTCAATGGTAGTAGCAATAGAGTAATGAGAGTGAGGTTGGAGGCTGGAATATAATTTGTTACCCACAAGGACTCGGAGACACTTTTGAACTCTATCAAGACTGGAAAGTGTAGACTGGGTAGCTCCCGACCAAATATGAAACTAGTATTCCGTTTCGGCCTGATCTGGCTCTTATAATGGAGTTCCAATCAAAAATGTTAATAGCCATAAAAAGTGAATCAAGTATACTGTCAAGGTAAGAAAGAAAAAATTGTTGGTAAGAACAAGTTTTGTCCATTTTTATTGACTAAGAAGAAATCCCAGCATTTATCTAGGGAGAGGATTTTTAGCTGGCCTTCCCAGAAATGCCCATGGTATTTTTGATATTCTGTTGTGACACCGAGTGCAAAGTATATACTGGGTTCACCATAGATCATTTCTTCTTCGAACAAAGATTAGTAATTCAGTTCCACCTTTCTCTCTCTCTCCCTCTCTCCCCCTCTCTCTCTCTCTCTCTCTCTTTTTACAGTAAGTGTTAAGGAGTCCACCCCTTTATATACAAATGGACTCGACCTGTGTGTACTTGTACTGCTACAAGTCGGAAGTGATACAGTAAGAGTGTGAGGTAACCGCTTTGTAGGAGTCACAGTTGCGAGCACGTAGACTCAGAAGGAAGTCATACTTCGATACTGAATTTCCCAGACTGTATATATTATTATTGCTATTTCTGGATCTACTAACCGTATTACCAATTGTATTATTACGTCAATACATTTATTTGCTATATTTCATTCCTGCGTTTGTCATTCATTTGAGACCGGATTTCATCCCGGAATCCACAACAGTAAGTTTCACCCTCCACAAGGACCGGGGGCTACCCGAGGTAGGGGGTTACGTTAAGAGGTAGTTTTATGCGGATAGGATGGAAATATAACCATTAACTTTAGACTTCAACAGGTTAAGAATGTCGTGATCGGGGAAAACATCCTCTTGAAGGGAAGAAGCTGTTCGAGCTGGACTTATTTCTCACCGATGGAATAATACAGAGAGGTTTGCTACTATGTAAGTGGCATGGCAGGTTCTAGCCGTGAAGATTAGACTTGGCGGAACCAATGTAGTTTGTCCGTGGACTTTCCATGGTATTAGCGATAGATCAGTGAGAGGCTTACCACATCCCTTCTGTGAGAGCGAGGTTGGAGGCTGGAATATAATTTGTTACCCACAAGGACTCGGAGACACCTTTGAACTCTATCAAGACGAAAGCGAGGTCTGGGCAGCTACCGCCCAAATATAACAGCAGTACTCCTTTTTCGGCCTGACCTGGCTCTTATAAAGAAGAGGTCACCATGAGGAGTCACGTGCTTACAGAGGCGGTACAGCAAGCCGATCATTATGCCTTCATCTTTAGCAATGGATCCTATATAAATGTTCCACTTGAGTTCGAGTGTAAGTTTGAAGCCGAATATCCTCTCAAATCACGGTTCCTCCTTGAGAAAACATCCGTTGCTCGTGACTGGCGGTAGTTCGGGGTCTGATCGGCGGTGATTGAAGTTTAAATTCCTCTTCTAACAAATCAAATTCCAAAACTAGATTTATATCCTTATAATCTGAAAGTCGCCAGGGAGCTTATCAGGTTAAATGACATTTCCTAAATAATCTTTCTTCTCTCAGTTCTGGGAGATCTTTCGATTTTTAACATAAAAATGCTGAGATTTAAAAGAAAAAGATTACGTGCAATAAATTAACTGAGAGATAGGTGAGATAACCAGTGACATTAAAAGATGTAGACGCTTCCAGTATCACCTCTGTGTGAGAAGGGGAAAGAGAGCTGGTATTTGATTTCAAATCCTAAGTCGGCGGAGATTATTACAACGCACTCGATAGACATGGAAGAGCACAAAAGTACATTCTCTGAACATATTCATGAGAAGTTTCCACTATTTCCGAATAATATGTATCCATAAATATTTCCGATCCAATATTGTGCTTGAATGACATTTAAGGTTATAGATCATGTTGGCTACTTTAATATGGGTTGACGTCAAATTAACGATTACACGTAACAGAAAGATTATTAGTATAGACGCGAAAAAGGTCAAACGCAACGTCTCCGAATAGCTAACGGGATTGGTAGGCTAATTATATTGTAAGAGATACTGCTGGATACAGCGCAGTAGCAAAATGCAAGAGTCCATCATTGAAGTGTTTTCTTTTGAAAGCTTAGTTTAGTTTGTCACAAGACAACAAGAATAGAGAAACAAGTGAATATTATACTCACGCCTCGCTAATAAAAGTCAAATACTCTGGGCCACTAGCTATTATTACTCAATTCGGCCCCGAATATTTATGCTATATATATATATATATATGTGTGTGTGTGTGTGTGTGTGTGTGTATATATATGTGTGTGTGTGTGTGTGTGTGTGCACGTGTGTATATATATATGTGTGTGTGTGTCTGTGTCTGTGTGAGATAACGATATATACATCTATATAAGAATAATATTGGTGGAATATATGACAAAGCGGAAAAAATTCCTGTGACGCGTTTCGTCTTTTAGGACTTCATAAGTCCACTTTAACATATGTTTTTCCCCAATATGTATGGATATCTGTATGCATATATATATATATATATATATATATATATATATATATATATATATATATATATATATATGTGTGTGTGTATATATATATATATATATATATATATATATATATATATATATATACGCATGTACATATACATGTGTGTGTGTATGTTTTCTGTTTATGCGTTATTTTATAGATACACTTTATTTAAGTAAATTCCCGGTTTTTAATTAAACAGTATTAATTACATTTACCGGCCTGGATGTTCGAGACATTCACGTCGTTAAATATAATTAATATTGTTTAATTAAAAACTGAGCATTTACTTAAATAAATTATATCCCTAAAAAATAACGTATAAACAAAATATATTAAATAATCATTGAACTTAATACATGTCATATATATATATATATATATATATATATACATATATATATATATATATATATATATATATATATATATATATATATATATATATTGAGACGTGTTAATTTAGAACTATTTTGCCTATTTATTTTCAATTGGACCCTTTGATATTTGCGGATAAGTTTTTGGGTGTTATTATTTAAGGACGAGAAAAAATTACTGTGTTGATACATATTTTTTTTATTTCCGAGTACTTTCGACATAGCTATATCATCATCAGGGTATTGTTTATTACAAGGTAAGTATTGCAGTGTTCATTATTGTCAAAGACAAAATTGTTGTGATTATCTGAAAGTCAAATTTTTTCCAAGTGGAGTGAAGAACGCTGCGTCAGTGCGTGACCCCTGAAACCGTTTAATTGGAGATAACTAAATATTGTGTGGAGAGATTTGTATGAAACATTCTGTTTCTGATTGAAAGTGTTATTTCTGTTGATATTTTCTTTAAGACTTCTTTGTTGCTTACTCGCTTCATCCACGGAATTTTCTGTATAAGGTTATGGACACCACATAGCAGTCCAACATTCTTTTCATTGTTTCTACTGATTTTTTTTTCCGTTTCTCAGCACCTTGATTAGCTTTTGAATCTCGGTGTCACATTTCTTCTCAAGGACACATGGCACAGTGGATAAAGGCGTTGGTTAGACAGGACCCAAAGAATGTGAGTTCAATACCCGGTTAAGGCAGTGGTGAACTTTCAGAGGGAAATTAGCAGGAGATAATTGATAACTGACATCCATTGAACATGACACGTGGAACTAGAACAGTCTACCCCAGCGAGCGAAATAAAGGGTTCAGTTCGAAATTCCAACCACCTGAAGAAGGCCGGAGCGTACAACGGCCGAAACGTTGTGATAAATATGGCGACAAAGCTGAAGACAATAGTCCGAATAATATAAATAATGTACATAATACCTCATCTCAGAAATATAGACAGACTCACATTTCTCTCTGTTAAAACGCTTCCCAGATATGGGAACTTCTGCACCTGCTTGATGTTGATAACCCCCTCGTAACTCGCCTCTTATGCGTTTTCTCTTGACGGTACTTTCTGCATTCTTACAGACAAAATCTATCTATATATAAAATTCTGTGACTTCCGTTAGTCCGTCCGTCCGTCACTAAAATAGCCATACATTGGCCGATCGAAATTAAAGTCTGGGGAGAAGCGCAAGAGGGTGCAAAATACAATTGTTTTTAAAATAGTGCATAGCTTAGTACAATGCATTTTCATTCATAAAAGTTTTATTATTTAACCAACAAAATACTCCCACTATTTTAAAAACAATTTAAAAATTAAAATAACAAATACCAATTTAGTAAAAATGAAATATTGTTTTTGCATATATTTTCTTTAAATTTTTATAAATACAAGAATCCAGTTTCCAGTTGGTTTGCGATAATTATAAACAAATCACAAGGCCAAACGCTTCAAAAACTTGGAATTTGACTCCAGAAAGAAATATTTTCGCATGGCCAGTTGTATGTTGCACACTCAAGAGTAAGAAATCCTAAGAATGAATTCTTCGCTGTTAAAAAGGAAGAAAATTTATGAAAAATACTTGCAATCTGTGGTTGACTCGGGTAGAAAATGGCATGTGGATTTTAATGAGTCCAAAATGAAATTGCTGTCATTTACTCACCATAGATAAACGTCCCTGCTTCCTGTCAACCTGATTGATGCTCAACTGCACGAGAGCGCCTCACTGCGCCTTCTTGGTCTCACGTTCTTCAATGATCTGAAGGGCAACAATTACATTTAATCAGTAGCTGCATCTACCGCAAGGAAAGTTGGTTCTCTGAGTCGTGCCAGAAGGCGTTTCTGGTCTGAGTCCATCCTTCACATCTACAAATCTACCATTCGTCCATATATGGAATACTGTTGCCATATATGGTCTGGTGCTCTCGCTGTTTATCTCGAGGTTCTCGACAAAATCCAAAGACGGTTATGCAATGTGATAGGCCCTGACCTGGCATCTCGACTCGAGTCACTTTCTCACAGACGTAATGTGGCTTCCCTCAGTCTTTTATATAAATATTTTCATCGCATCTGTTCTGGCGAGCTATTTTCAGTGGTGCCCCGACGGCATGAATTTAAGCGTGTTACTGGGTTGACATCTTAGTCCCACCCTTTTACTGTCGAAACAGTTAAATTTAACCATTCTTCTACTCCAACAACTTCTTCTCTCACACTTCCCGACAGTGGAACTCCCTTCCTCTTACTTGCTTCATTGATAACTATAATCTTCAAAAATTTAAATGGAATGTCGATCGACATCTTCTGTTGCCTTTGAGCGCCGTTCTTTTTATCCTCCATTGTTCTTCATTTTATGCTTTCCTCAACTCCCCCCCTATATCCAGACTTTTACCTTACTTACACTCTCTGTAGCCCCTTGCGTACTAGTAGCATTCTCGCCTTGTCTGGGGTGAATTGCTTTAAAAAAAGCGATAGTGTAGCTATGGGTTTGTGACGTTTCGTCTGTCGGAGGTAAGAAGTGATTTTAATAATACGATACACGCATATTTGAATTTGAAATACAACGTTCCAAATCCCCCAGGATATAGCTACCAAAACCTTTGTCTATGACACTGACAACATTCTTGATAATAACAGAGAAGGCCAAAGTAGTCGAACAAAAACAGAATACATAGATAACAAACATTCAGTTGTGGACAGTTTAAGCTTAAGTGTTATCAAACGCTGAAAAAAGCCTATTTACTCTAAAATGTATCGAATAAAAAGATGTAAAAGCATTTTTGTTACCGAAAGATGTAAAAAACGTCTTTTGTGAATGAAAAGATGTTAAAGTCTCGTGAGCTGACAGTAATCTCTTCTCGCTACTATTAAGCGTCGTCGGAAGATGTAATAATTTAACCACGTTACACGACATAACAGTCTCTTCAAGACCATCATACAAGGCACTGTTGAAGGCGGACGCAAGCGGAGACAGCAACACAAAAGCTGGCCAGACAACTTCAAAGAGTGGACGGACTTGATGATGGCGGAACTCCTGAGACCCACCGCCAACAGATCATTTTGCAAGAGAAGAGTTTCTTCTGCCCTTAGCACCCACCCCCGACGAGTGAAGCAGTCAAGGGACTTATGATGCTGATGAAACACTTTTGTCAGTAAAAACATGTAAAAGCATTTTTGGCAATAAAAAGATGTGAAAGCACCTTTTGTCAGTAAAAACATGTAAAAGTATCTTTTGTTAATAAAAATAAGTAAAAGCATCTTTTGCAAATAAAACGATGTAAAAGTATATTTGTCAATAAAAAGATGGAAAAGAATCTTTTGTAAATAAAAAGATGTAAAAGCATCTTTTGTCAATAAAAAGTTGTAAAAGCATCTTTCGTCAATAAAAACATGTAAAAACATCTTTTGTTAATAAAAAGATGTAAAAGCATCTTTTGCAAATAAAATGATATAAAAGGATCTTTTGTCAATAAAAAGATGTAAAAGTATTTATTTCTATGCTAGGACTACATGATCTCCACTCAGAATTGTCCCAATATATGACTATGGAATCAGGAAGAGTTATAAATGGGCAGTACTAAATAAGAACTAGACGAGATATCCTTAGACATGATCAGCGGAACGAGAATACCCTATACCCGTAGATTAAATAAAGGTTTCCAAGATCGACACGCTCATGATGAAGGCTGGGGACACAACGGCCGAAACGTTGCAATAGTAACAACAAAAATGACGAGAATTTTAAATATTGTATATAAGGGTAACCACTCAACCTACATATTCAAACAGTAATTATTAAACAACATGAGATTTTAGGTCCTCGAGGCAGGAATTAACCAAAGCCCAAAGCCTGCATCCTTTTTTTTCTTTGTATTTACTGGGGGGGGGGTCTGAGTCAATCTCTTATATCTAAGGCATTCCAAAAGGTGAACATGATAATTTCTATCTCTGTTCACGTGTAAGTGTGCAGGAATCCATTAATTATGAACTTGCGTCAAACTTACAGTTGCCGGGTGTGTCGGCATCGTAAACATTTTTCTTCCTAGATATTTGGTAAATGTTTATTGACCGAAACTAAAAATAGATCGCTTATTTAGAAAGCCTACGCACTAAGTTACATTTATATGTATAGAATTATTGTAAATATTGGGAGCCTGTAGCCTGTATATATATATATATATATATATATATATATATATATATATATATATATATATATATATATATATAATTGTGCTTATATAATTTAAATATATCGTTATATAAATTAAAACATCGAACATAATGTTTAATTTTCATGTTTGATCTTTTCCTTCATATATATATATATATATATATATATATATATATATATATAAACATTCGATGGAAGGAATTACAAGGAGAAAAACATCTACTTAATTAGGCAAAAGTCAAGGAGAAGAGATTATCGATCCATCACAGGTCTTTTATTTTTCATTTTAGCAAAAGAAAAATATCAAACATTAAGTGCGTTGTTTTAATTTATTTTTTTATAAATTGTTCACCCATTACAAGACCCGTGAGCCACTCAAGATAAAGGGCTCTCGTACAATCACCGAAGTTAAGCAACGTCGAACCTGTCAGTATCTAAATGAGTGACTGCTTGGGAATACCTGGTGCTGTCAGCTTGAATTGTGGGTGATATAATGGGCTTAGGGCCATATCACGTCAAAACATCGCTTCTCGTACGATTATCAATGTTAAGCAACGTCTAATCTGGTCAGTAACTAGATGGGTGACCGCTTGTGAATATCAGGTGCTGTAAGCTTGGATTGCGGCTAGTGTAATGGGCTTAGGGCCATATAACGTCAAAACATCGCTTCTCGTGTGATCATTAATGTTAAGCAACGTCTAGTCTGGTCAGTACATTGATGGGTGACCGCTCGGGAATATCAGGTGCTGTAAGCTTGGATTATGGGTGGTGTCATGGGCTTAGCGCCATATAACGTCAAAACATCGCTTCTCGTGAGCTTATTAAAGTTAAGCAATGTCTAGTCTGGACATAGATGAGTGACCGCTTGGGAATATCAGATGCCGCAAGCTTAACTGGTGGTACAATGGGTTTAAGGACAGATAACGTCAAAACATCGCTTCTCGTGTGCTCATTAAAGTTGAGCAACGTCTAGTCAGGTCAGTACATAGATGGGTGGCCGCTTGAGAATATTGGGTGCTGTAAGCTTGGATTACGGTTGATATAATGATATTACGGTCATATCACGCCGAAACATCGCTTCTCGTGTGCTCATCAAAGTTAAGCAACGTCTAGTCTGGTCAGTACATGCATGGGTGACCGCTTTGAATTAGTTGGTGTTGTAAGCTTTGATTGCGGTTAATGGGCTTACGATCTTATCACTTAGAAACATCGTTTCTTGTATGATCATCAATGTTAAGCAATGTATAGCCTTAAAAGTAGATAGATGTGTTAGGTGGGAAATTGATAACGGCCTCGTATTGGAAATCAGAGAGTCGAGTTCCAATTCCAGTCGGGTTCGTTATATTCACATATGCACAAATATCCTTGTGAAAGGTATGATTCTATATCCCCCCGGCTATGGGTTAATTAGTAGAACTTGTATTAGTAAATCTTTATTATCTCCAAAATCATCTTAGAATCTAAACTTATTTTCTGCTTTTAAATAACCTGAATCCTTCATTCAATCAAAGTAGAAGGTTACTTGTTCAGGCTGACACACGAAACAGGTGGGGAGAATTATATTTTAAGGGGATTTGCAGGAAAGTTACTGATTAAACCTAGACTAGAATGTAGTGACCAGGTTGTTTTTGTTTAGCGGCATATTAATTTCTATAGACCAAGCATAGAAATAAATACAATATGGGAACCAGTAATAAGGAGTGCCAGAGAAAAGCAATGATAACAACAAGGTTGCAATATGAGCTCTGGTAAAAACATGCAAGGACAACAGCAAAATTGCAATATGAGCACTGGTAAAAATGGTTGCTGAAGACATTAGGTTTATAATACCCAGAAATTCATCATCAGATTCCCTCGAGGACACATGGCACAGTGGATAAAGGCGTTGGTTAGATCCAGTGACAGGACCCAAATAGTGTGAGTTCAATACCCGGTTAAGGCAGTGGAGAACCTTCAGAGGGAAATTAGCAGGAGATAACTGATAACTGACATCCATCAAACGTGGAACGTGGAACTAGATTAGTCTACCCTAATGAGCGAAATAAAGGGTTCAGTTCGAAATTCCAACCACCTGAAGAAGGCCGGAGCGTACAACGGCCGAAACGTTGTGATAAATATGGCGACAAAGATGGAGACAATAGTCCGAATAATGTAAATAATGTTCTATCGATTAGTTAATGGCGAAAGCTAAATACGGATAATTTTTTAGATAATAATGGTTTTACTGATACAAGTCTTACTAATTAACCCATAGCTGGGGTGGACTAATACCTTTTCCGAAAGTATTTGCGCGCAAGTGAATATAACGAACCCAAATGGAATTAGAACTCGGCTCTCCGATTAACAATTTCCAAACCATTATAGCACCTGGTATTCCCAAGCGGTCACCCATCTAGCTACTGAATAGTTTCTACGTTACTTAACTTCGGTGACCGTTCGGAAACCGGTGTTTTAAGGTGATACGACTGTAAAGCGACTGTGATCGGGAAAGCAACATCTCGGGAGCGGTTCTTGGTAAGAAGCTGTTCGAAGCTGTCCTTAGAATATTTCACAAGCAGCACTTTCTTTTACTTTTTTTCGCGACTAGCAGCATGGCCCGGCGTTGCCCGTGCTTGATTCAAAAATCGTACGACTCATACAGCAATCGCTATCACTTGACTTAAATTTTTTTTTGCCCTTCCTTGCCTTTAAAGAAGTGCCCTTTGCCGTGCTGATGTTGCTACATGCCTTACTTCTTGCCTATCTCACACTGCGAATTTTTTCTAAGCTCTGTACTAAACATTAAATCTCTTACGAAAAAAGAACTAAACAAAATGAACACAAAACGATCAGCTTTAAAAAAGGACTCGTAACTGGAAAAACCGAATGAAAAAAGAATGTTAACAACAAATACTTTTTCACACCCAACCCAGTTCTGCGGAATCAGAATCAACGTTGAGTTTAATCAAGCGAATGAGCCAATTGGAGTAAAGTGCCATGCAGATTTAAATTTTTCCCGCTTGTGACGAATGCAGCTATCGATTTTTTTTTTTTTTTACATTCTAGCATGCTAGTTAACAATCGTTTCAGTCAGCTGTTGGCTCTCACGCTGGCCAATAGAATCTTCCTGCCTATTCGTGGCAGCCAGCTATTAGCTCTCACTCTGGCCAGTAGAAAATGGCTGCAAACTACATGAAAACTGCCGTAGAAGCATGAAAAAATCGATTATTTCCACTATCGATGGGAGTTGGGAAATGCAAAGTTGGTGTTGGCCTTCCCGCTAACTTGGAGCATGTGCATGTAAATTTTGGTCCAAATTGCGGCCGTGCATTCGTTACACACACACACACATCCTGCCTTTTATAGATAGAGATGATTTATTCACAGTGGCATTATTTTGATTTCGTGTCAAATAAATGATTTTCCTGTGAATTTTCAATGAACTCGACTGGAATTCGAACTCAGTTGTCCGATCCCTCAACCTGAGCCGCCAACCATTACACGACCGTTCCTCCATTCCTGCTTAATTGCTAAATAACGTCTTTCTCGTTGATTTCTCGATCTTCAGTTATCCCTCCTGGTAAACATATTGGGTGGAACAGCAAAATTGTCCAAATCGCGTAACAACATTGGATAATTGTCCATCCCACAAAATGTTTCATATCTAAAAAAAAAAAAAACACTAAACTAATTGAGTTTTATTTTGCCATCTTGACGCCACTTTGTCGTAAGAATCACTGAAAAACGTTTTGAGTTATTCAAGTAGAAAGAGAACAGGTTAATATCGTTTTATGTAAGCCCCACTATGTCTTCCTAACTGAGCAAAGGTGAGAGGAAGAAAATCATTAAGTGAATCTGTAATGGTATATACTTTATATATACATTCATACTCAAAGTCCGTTGAAGAACCTTCAAGAGAACGGTGAATAAGCTTAAAAATGAGAGAACAGTAGAGAGGAAAACTGGACCAGGAGGTCACAACAGGAAGCGGGATCATCATTATACATTCTTATTGCTCAATGTAGAATACAACAGTTTTATAAAAACCTGTGAGAATTCCAGTAAGATATCTTTAATCATTTCTCAGATACAATGATTCAAATATTAATCTAATAATTGGACAATTTTGCTGTTACACCCAGTAAATGATTTGATTTGATTTCTTTATTTGATGGTACATCAACTATTTATGGCTCATTTAATACCGAAATCTAATTGTCTTGGGAGCTTTGAAGTAATAAAAACATAAAAACATAATATCCGTTATTCTGTTTTCACTATTGAATACATGGTAAATAATACTCAGTGTTTGTATTTGTGTGGACATGATTACTAGAGGTGGGGATATGTGTGTTTTATGTTGTAGTTTTGTTGAAGTTATATTTTGGAATACAGTTTGGTTTAAGAAATTGTAGAATATTATATGGACTAATTTCATGATAGAGTTCTTTCATGCTGTTTGTTTGGTTGGTTGATTTTGTTTAGCGGAACATCAACCTCTATGGTTTATTTAATAGATTATTTAATGGGTTATTTAATTTGAACACAATTGTATGGCTTCAAATAAATAATTTTGAACGCAGTTGTATATATAATATATTGCTGGTTTTGTGACGTACGGTGACCGTTAATAATTAAGTATAACTCAAGACTTCAATGTTAAAATGAAACTATTTAATACAGCTGCAAATAAATACTTAACAAGAACAAAGAAGTAAAAATCAACCAAAGATAATTAAACATTTCAGTGAATACCTTGTTAGTAGCGCGGCTCAGCTTAACATCCAGTGAATCCTAAATCAAAATTCAAATCATCGACGCACAATAGTTCACACTAATTCGATTGGATAGTTCCATTCAATAGTCACCCCAGTCAGTAGCCTGACACTGCTATTTATACACCTGGCGGAAAACATATATTTATAAGTCCAGAGTGTCACGCTCGAACCTCGGTGTTGATAGTTACTCATGTTCTTGCTATATGACAGCTGATCACTTTACTATGAATATATATCGATGGTTATTTTACTATAAATATGTCTTAGTTAATTTTTTTATAAAAATGTATTGCTGTTATTTTTACTATAAAAATGTATATAATTTCATAGTCTTTTGTTTTTGTTTGGAATTCACTACTTGCCCATAGCTGGGGCCCCTAATAGGTGCTATCATTCTTGATCAGGGTGGACCCGTAAGCAACAGTAATTAAGAAGTCGTTCCAGGCTCAGAACCTCCAATCTCCCAATCAGTGACCAAGCTGCCGAATGTAGTTTATCGAGTAAACATAACTTGAAAATTCTAACTTACCTGACTCTTGAAATCTAGTCCTTAGCCATTCGATATTCCAATTTTCCGTAATTGCCAACTCGTTTCTTGTGGGATTTTTTTTTTTTTTTTTTGCAAATTTATTTCACGGGGAAATTTCCTTCTCATTACTTTTCATTTCCTATTGTCAAAAGAATTTCAGAAATTAATATTTTATCATCTCGAATGGCACTGGCTTTAACAATTCGTGAACCATTTATCTTTTGTGGGCATGCATATTTTATATTTCAGAAAGCACCGGGTCTTAGAAAACAATTAGATTATAGGAATTGGATCTTTTGAGTTGGTGAAAGTGGGAAAATAGGATTTTTTTTGGAAGGGCCGCTCGAGAGGAAGTTATTGAGATCTTAATCTTTCATTGCTGGTGTTAGTTTTTTTTTTTCTTAGTATTTGGAAATTTCTTTCTGCTTAATTACTTTTGCTTTAAGGAAAGTTCTTTCTCAATGATGTGATTTCTTTCTTTTGCGAAAGCGATTCAGAATTGCGGATAAGACATAAAACCCTTTTCGGCTTCTTGAAATAATACTGCGCGTATGGTATTCATCTTCAAAGTTTATATTGTGATTTTATTTTGTTTTCGTAAGTGAAGTGAGAATTGATGTTGAATAGACTCACATCTATGAATGCAGGTTCTTCATGCGGCAATTGTTTTTCTTCCCTGTTTTATTATTATTATTATTATTATTATTATTGTTTAAATCAAAATAATGCATAAAAGATTTGGTTTTTAGGGATTGGAGAATTTGATAGATTAGAACGTCGGTGATTCGAATGAGATTTTTAAAAATAATAATAGATGGGGCGATAATGAAATAGATAGATAGATGGGATTACTGGTAATGATAGGTGCTGATCAGTTTTAAAGAAGATAGATAGATAGATAGATAGATAGATAGATAGAATAGATAGAGATATGATAGAAGGTGATTCGAATGAGATACATTTTAAAAATAAATACATAGATGGGTTATTTGCGATAATCCAAAAAGATAGATAGATAGATAGATAGATAAAGATAGATAGATAGATAGATAGATAGATAGATAAGGAAGTTGACTGGTATCTATTTTTTATAGATAGATAGATGTGACGAGAATGCAATACGATAAGAACAGATTTTTTTTTTTTACCCTCAATGATAGATAGTTATAAAAGATAGACAGATACAAAGGAAGGGTTTTGAACAATGAGATGATAGATGAAAGGATAGATAGATAGATAGATAGATAGATAGGAATTGACTGAGATAGATAGATAGATAGATAGATAGATAGATAGATACTGACAAACATCCGTATCATATTCGAAACGGTAATCAGTTACAAGTTATTTACTCTAAAAGCTGTTGTGTTACTTGCAATGGAGTGAATCATTTCCATTAATCTCCTTCCAAAATAAATTGTCTGTTGCGCCCAATTTTCATGCCAATAATTTTACTGTGACTTTACTATTTATAGAATATCGCCTCTTACTTTTACTGATAAACGTTATTTTTAGTAGACACAATTGTGCTTTTTCGATTGAGCCACAGAGGAACCAGCATTTACTTTGTTAACGTATCAACAAAATTTGTCGGTTATTTTAATTTTCTTCGAGCAGATAAAATTGAAATTGGTATGAATTATATATACTGAGAACGCTCAATATCAAGGACAGAGCGTATGTAAAAAGCGGACATCAATATCAACACAGAGCAGCAACAGTCGGTTTAATGGGAAATACACTGTCTCCAGATAACCGAGAATCGAACCCGGGGTATCTATACAGTTTTTTAAATCAGAGAAACTAGCTTGAAAGAGTTTGCATGATAAACATCCTCTTGGGAGTCGTTTATAGCCGAAGAACTTACGTACCGTTAACAATTTGGCTAAAGGCGATCACCTTGACAAAGCAAATGCATATTTAGAGAATACGTATCTCTCGCTTGTATTTCTGCGAATCTAACTCTGCTTGTTTCATTTTTTTTTTCTACCCTCAAAGTAATAAGAAATAATTTCATATTAAAAAAAATATGTTATTCGAAAGGTTATAATTTATTAGCATAGCGTAACGCTGGTTATTCTTTTCACAGTAACTCAAATTTAATATATATATATATATATATATATATATATATAGTCGATTCCCTCATTCAACCCCAGAATGTGGTCATCCAAGACTTTTTGGGAAGCCACTAATGTTTATCGATTCCCTCTCTGTCATCCAATAGTTTCACACAGAATCTATCAGGTATCAGTTCTGTCAATTTTAACTTTTTGTTAAAATGAACGAAAATTTTATAATGTCTAATGGAGCTGAACATTATTTTTATGTTTAGATGCATTTTAAACTGATTAAATTTTATTTCGAAACAATAAAATTAAATTTTGTTTGATTAAAAACCCTGCTAACAAGTACCCAAAAAAAAGGGTTTAGAAACATTCACTCAGTTTATGAAGAGGAATGTGTGAATTCGAAGATGGTTTGCAAAATTCAGAGGTCAGATTTCACCCTTGAAGATGAAGATCGAACCGGACATCAGTTGAGTTTGATGAAAAACTTCTTGAAGCAGCCCTTGAAGAAAATGCTTTATCAGTTGAGGAATTGGCAGTGGTTCTCAGTTCAAAACCATACAACTGTTCATCGTCATCTTCAACAACTTGGAAAAGTTCTAAACTTGGAAAATGGGTGCCTCATGAATTGTCTGAAAGCAACCTCAAAGACATTTGCTCTTGTCTCCATTCTCGCCAATAATGACTGGCGACGAAAAGGGATCTTTATAGATGAAAGGATGAATGGGCAAAAGTTCTTCTTTCAATCTGGTTTGCCAAGGGACTTTGAATCTACCTAATGCAACAATTAATGCTCAAATATACTCTGCAATTAGAGCGTCGATTGAGACCTGCTCGTTATATGTTTTCAGGACAATAGTTAGAAGAACTTGGTTATTCCTCATACCTTATTCTATCAGGGAAACAGAAAATTTGGAGATGAAAGTTAAAAACTGGCATTTGTGAGTTCTTCGAATTTTACAGTTATGGAAAGTAAGCTTGTTAATAGATGGATGAAGTCATAGATAATCAGGGAAAATACATTGTTGATTGAATCTGTAATTAAATGTAACAAGTTTTTTCTTTATTCAAAATTCGGACAGAATTTATGGGATGACCTGATACATTTATGTCACTATTCGACAGAATATTGTTGGTCTGGTCTGGTGTTGTGAGAGATAGACTTCCAATTAGTTGCAAATTAAAAATATCAGCGCTTAAATTTAAACATGATGAAATAAAGCCATAGATTGTGAACCAAAGCGAAATTCAACTCAGCTTGGTGTGAAACCTGTTGGTGTTTTTTGCCAAATGTTTTTGTATTTGTAAAAAAACAGTAATTCTCGCTTCTTAGATATTTTGGGGTTCAGTCAATAAAAGGCGAAAACTCAAATTTGGAAATTAACGTCTGTGAGGGACGGCTGCAGACGAATGCCAAATCAGGGCCAATTCAATTTGAAATTAACTCTTTCCCTCTGGGATTGTTCGTTTGTCATATTTTCTCAACAACAACGTAGTCACCCACGACAATTCAGTATTTAGGTTGACGTGACATCTTCCCAGATAGAGTCAAGACCAGTGATTCTCAAGCGGGGTCCACACGGAGACAAGGGATGCATGCAAAATTACTGGGTGCCCACACCAAAATATAACAAATTGATAACCTCTCAAAGTATTCCATAACTGAACCCTGACAGGAGTTGCGCTGTTTTTTATATCTAGTCCTGTTCTTTTTAGTACTGTTCAGGGACAATCGTTCATGTGACTTTGTAAATGTGAGTTCAAACCCTGGACCTGGTTGTACAAACTCGCTCAGAGGAAATTTTATCAGTGGTTCTCAACTGGAATCCATATGGGGCCCTAGCAGACCAATATATTGGGGGTCCATGGTAAATTTTTAAATCCATCGAACAATTTCACTTCGGATCGGTTGTTATAATTGAAATTGGAATTTCTACAATAATCACCATAATAAAATACTCAAAATAGAAAAACAACTCTAAAACTAGCAAAAAAATGATATGGTTGAGCGTCCCTTTTGCTCTAACGGATTTGAAGGATGCCCTTCGTTACACACCCCAATTTTTCTCTCCCCTCTCTCTCTCTCTCTCTCTCTCTCTCTCTCTCTCTCTCTCTGATCTTCTGGAGTTTAAATTATATCATATTTTATTGTGCGCAGTCTCACGGCAAATGTATACAAACGTTTCCAGTGCCTGTTTTTTTTTATATTTTACAACGGTAGACGAATTAATCGAAAAATAATTCATATTTATTGACATTTAAACCGTTATTTAACTTCTCTCTTTAAAATTCTTTCTGTTAATTTTAATCCCCACCTTCACCTTTATACCTTCCTGTTCTTCTTTCTTCGTTACACCCTTCTAGATCTCAGGTCTAAATGGATTTTCCGATTTCAATAGGTCTGATGAATTGGAGACGATTCAATGTAATAAATTACAACCATAGAATATTAGTGTTTGATCATTTTATATATATATATATATATATATATATATATATATATATATATATATATATATATATATATATATATATATATATATAAATTAAGTGACAATATGCAGAAAATGAAAAGAACACGTTTGCATAATCCGTAGAATTTTGTTTTATTTTTAAGAAGACAGTGCTCCATGGGAGCTTATATTATAATAATATTTTTTGTTTTAAAATATGATCCGGAAGCAAAATTTTAGGAATTCCTAAAATTTCGCTGGTGAGGTTGTCCTATAATTCAACTTAATTTTAAAAAATTTTGGACTTTCGTTTTTGAAACATGAGAACACTAGCAGAAAATCATATTTTTAAACAAAAAATATTATTATATACCATATATGGTCTCTTCTTTGCCTCAGGGTTCTTGATAGGCTCTAATGCAATGTGGTTGGCCTGCCCAACGTCTTCTACAGTCTCTATATCGCTGTCTGTTCTACAAAACTTTCATTGAAATTGCCCTTCCTATTCCATGAGTTTTCCTGCATCCGCTCTACCTAACTCCTAAATGTATCTCTTCTAATGTCAATCGACATCTCAGTTGTCTCGCACCTCTGATCCTCATCCTTTCTTCTATCAGTCCCATTGATCTTGCTGAGCTAAACCTATTCAAGTGTAATGTCAATAATCCCAGTTGCCTTGTCCTATAGTGGCTCTAAACCTTCTTCCCTTGCCTGCTTCCCGCCTTGCTTGGTCTTGGAAATGCTTAAAATATATATATATATATATATATATATATATATATATATATATATATATATATATATATATATAAGAAAAAAATTATATAAAGATTATAATTTATTATATAAATTAATTTTATATACTAGTAATAAATAAAAATATTAATTTTAAATATTAATATAAATTAGTTAATATACTAATAGATCGGACATTGGGAAACGAGGTGATCTTCGACTATCATTGACATCGATGGAGCCGAATATTAAAAAAAATGTCAAAGAGCAACATCAACCTCAGAGATCTCACTGAATAAATCTGCACTTTTTTAAATTTATTAATTATTCACATATTTTAAAGCGGTTTATTATGAGTTATTTTGCTAGTGTAAATAAATGTTCCATTGTATTTAGTTGTTAAATACAAGTTTATTTTCATTAAATTAGTTTTACTTCAAAATGAAGCATATATATTTACTATTTCTATGGTACAATTCCTAAACTTATCGATTAGTAAAAAATAAAATAAGCTTTTTTTTTTATCGAATGGTTATGGGGGTCCAACAAAAAAATTAAAAGGAAAAGTGGCCATTGGTACAAAAAAAAAAAGAAAAAAAAAGTTGAGAACAACTGGCGTATACAAACAAGAAAACAAACTCGTTTCAAAAACATAGAACTCCAGCTACCAAGAATTTGAAAAAGACTGAAACAGTAATGGCCATAATAAAGACATGTATTTTCAAAGAATTTTCAGTGATTTTTCAGGAATATTTTCAGATACTTATGGAAGAATATAATATATAAAGTTCTATATATCAGAGTAAGGTTAGGCAAATAAATGGCAACGTGGAAAATATTAAGTTATTGAACTACAAAGTAGATACATTCTTCGTTGGTTTGGTTTGGTTTGTTTTGGTTTGGTTTGGTTTGGTTTGGTTTATTTTATGGGATACCAACCTCAATGGGTTATTTAATGCCGACAAGATCTTTATTGCTGGTAATATTTTTTTCCAAAAATATATTCTTCAAAAATGTATTGCTGGTAATAATTTTACCTCAAAAAATTTATTGCTGGTATTAAAACTTATTTTTACACTTCCATAATGTTTTGAACCCAGTTTGGGGTTAACCTTTTGCCCATAGTTTGGACCCTAACAGGCGCCACCACCCCGGGTCACGGTGGACCTGGGAACACCAGAAATTAAGATGTGGTTCCACGCTCCTCAAAACCGCCTGATCAGAGGCCTTGCTGCTGAACGTAGTTTATCGTCTTACCCAGGACGCGGATGTACTTTATCGTTATACTGATGATGGGGACTTCGTCGGACTGAAGTTATGTTCTTATTGATGGAACTATAGTGGCGAGGAGGATCTATAAACGTAAATGGTAAAGCACCGAGGAGAAACGCTAAAGATATAAGAACGCTATTTTTTTATATTTCTGGCGTCCGACGGGTCTCGAAGCGCAGCTCAACCGATCTCAAACAAAAGCTTTGGAAAACAAAAGTTTCCCACCGCCTTTGTTTTTGTCTTTATCGCCGTTTTTAAATATCCTACACTGTGGCAGCAGAAGATTTGCTAAGAAAGAGAACGTGGAAGATTCAGAAATCAGTGCAGTTTCTATGCATTTTCGCCTTAGTAATTCACTTTATCCTTTAATTCAAGCAGCAATTTTTAAGTCAAAATTATAGTGAAATTCATTACGTTGAAAACTAATGCAGTGAGTGTCTTTGTAAAAAGACCTTTAATATGTTTATATAATCATTTATTGAAATTCCTCGAATTCCTTCTTGTGTATCTTTGGGATCATCAATCCAGGCGCTAGCGTAAATTCCTGCTTCAGTTTTTTATTATTTAGATTCTTCTGTATGTATCTAAACTTATAATAAAAAAAATGTTGCTAGTATTTCTAAAGCAATAAGAATCTAAAACAATAATAGACAAATGTCTGTAGTAGCGAAATACATTATATAAAAATGTCGATTTAATTATCCGTTTCTTCTGGGATTGCTCGTCTGTCATGAAGTGCCTCCAACGACGAACCAATCACAACGATTGAGTGTATAAGCGTGACTTCTTCCCCCAGTAGAATTTGTGGAACAAGAAAACAGACTCAGCTCAAAAATGTAGGATACCGACCACCAAGAACTTGAAAAAGACTCGAAAGGGGATTTTTTTTTCTTTTACAGTAAGGTTCACCCTGTACAAGGCCCGGGGGTAGAGGGTTACGTTAGGAGGCAATTTGTGCCGATAGATAAAGGTTAGTGATCGGTGAAATATCGTCTTGCGAATCAGTTCCACAGAGCAATGGTTCGCCGGAAGAGACTGTTCGATAGGGAATGTGGGTAGCTTGCTGCTATGTAAGTGTCATGGAGTGCCCTTGCCGGGAAGGTTTGACTTAGCGAGACCAGGGAATATGGTTCGTTCGAGCACTTTCTTTGGCAGTATCGATGGAGCAGCGAGAAGCTTGTGACATCCCGCCTGTAGGAGAAAGGTTGGAGGATGGAGGATAATTCATCACCCACAAGGGTTCGGAAACGCTTTTGGACACTATCGAAACTAGATAGTAAGGTCTGGTCACCTCCAGCCCAAACAGTACTCCATTTTCGGCCTGATCTGGCTCTTGTAAAAATAGAGGATAGTATGTGAAGTCAGGTAGTTGGAGTGGCACAGGCAGCCTACCATTTTACCTGCATCCTTATCAATTAAAGAATCATATATTTTTATACAAAATTACACTGTTAATTCACCGATTCTACAAGTTTGCGGTTCTGATATTTTTTTAATATTTTTAATTTAAAAACAATCTTGCTCGAAAGTCATAAAATTAATAATTTACCACCAGAAGAACATGTTCCATTTAAAGACAAATTGAGAATCATTCAGTCAATCATTGATTCTTTGCTATATTCCTACATAAACTACACTTTCCAATTTGGGTGAGAAAACAAACGCGCCATTATCAAAAGAGCGGTTAAAATCTACATTGATGTAAAGCATCGGACATTTTATGTAAAATGCCTCAGAGTCCATCTTTGCTCCTTTCTAACAAATACTAAAATGCACTATCATTGTGTCGATGTTATGCCTACCAGAAATACTCTACGTCCTTTTTCTTTGTCATTTGATATTTCGTTTGTAACTTTCCTTTGTTGTTGATATTCAAAAGATCGAAACTTTCCTTTGTCGAAAATTCAACGAAGCAGATATGTCACTAAGTACAAGATGGCCGTTTTTCCCTTTGCTTACTAATCGCCTTACATCGCACCAATCTAAAGTTTCAAAAGTACGCAGCATGAATGCGACATTTAAACGCAGCCAGTGACCCACGCTCTCTGCCATATTGTTATTAACTTTCATTAAATTTTCGGTTGCGGCCAGTCATCTTTAAAAACATAAATTCTCAGGTAGTGATACTTTCAGTGCGTAATACAAAGCCTTTTTCAAGCGAAAAAGAAACACTCGAAAACCCACTTATTATGACGCAATTGAATCTGCACTCAAAACTGCATTTATTTAATCACCATAGAGGTTGACTTTGTTTAGCGGCATATCAATACCTCTATGGGTTACTTGATGCCGAAATGTAAATACGTAATTTTATGCTTTCAACTAAAAATATTTTGTACATAATTTTATATTTCAGCTTTAAGGTATTGTTTAGATATATAATCTGTAGATCATCAACTGTATTGTTAGTAATTGTATTTAAATGTATTGTTCGTAATTTCACTACAAAAATGTATTGTTGATAATTTTAGAATAAAATTTATTTTTTTATATATATTTTTAGTGTTGAATTGATTGTCATTTTCCTATAAAAATGTATTGTGATTGAAAAATGTCATTTTCCTATAAAAATGTATTGTGATTGAAAAATGTCATTTTCCTATAAAAATGTATTGTTACTAAAAATGTCTTTTTCCTACGACAATGTATTGTTACTATAAAATGTCATTTTCCTATAAAAATGTATTTTTACTATAAAATGTCATTTTCCTATAAAAATGTATTTTTACTATAAAATATCATTTCCTATAATTTCCTATAAAAATGTATTTTTACTATAAAATATCATTTTCCTATAATTTTCGTAATTTCACTACAAAAATGTATTGTTGGTAATTTTAGAATAAAATTTATTTTTTTATATATATTTTTAGTGTTGAATTGATTGTCATTTTCCTATAAAAATGTATTGTGATTGAAAAATGTCATTTTCCTATAAAAATGTATTGTGATTGAAAAATGTCATTTTCCTATAAAAATGTATTGTTACTATAAAATGTCTTTTTCCTATGACAATGTATTGTTACTATAAAATGTCATTTTCCTATAAAAATGTATTTTTACTATAAAATGTCATTTTCCTATAAAAATGTATTGTTACTATAAAATTTCATATTCCTAAGAAAATATTGTTACTATAAAATGTACTATTGATTTTTGTTTTTGTGTTCACTATTTGCCCGCAGCTGGGACTCTAACCGGTGCTTTTCAAAATATTTGAAGTTTTTTTTTTTTTTGTTTTTTGTTTTTTTTTTTTTTTCAATGTGCGAAGGACCGGCGAAGCTTTTAATCCAGCTGGGAGATTGTGGGGTGCTGCACACCCGCCACATTTTATTTTGAGAAATGTCCTATTTCAGCGCCATTTTGAGATTATCTGTACTAAACACGTGGACATTATGCCATATTCATTCTAAGGCCTGTCTTCAGTGACGTACCAAGTCTTCCTAGTGTACCAGGGACCGGTACCATATATGAGCCAAGCAATTATATAATAACGAGCCGAGAACACCTTTGTCTGTATTTCTGTGATGAGGTATTGTAATTATTTACATTATTTACCTTGTTCGAACTGTTGTCGTCAACTTTATTGCCATGTTCACAACGTTTCGGCCGTTGTACGCTCTGGCCTTCTTCAAGTGATAGGAATTTCGAACTTAACCCTTTATTTCCTCTACAGGTGTACATTGTTCTAGTTCCACGTGCCATGTGGAAAAATCTTCTAAATCGGTGAAGCATAGAAATGAATACAATATGAGAACCAGTAATACAGAGTGCCAGAGAAAAGTAATAACAACAAAACTGCAATGTGGGCTCAGGAAAAAAAAAAATGATTACAGTTTACATGCCCCCACCCCAATTCATACACCGATATCAAGGGACACATGACCCAGTGGATAGTTGGTTGGATCCCAAAGCGTTGTGATTTCAATAACTAGCTGGAAAAAATACTGGCTGAACAAAAAAAAAAAAAGAAAGTTGGGTTAAGATAACTGAGACATACCGGAAGAGATAACGAACAATCTACCTGGGTTCAGTTAGAAATTCCAGTCACCTGCAGAAGGCTGGAGCATACAACGGCCGAAACGTTCTGAACATGACAATAAAGAAGACAACAGTATATTTGAATATTCGTAGTATTATGCAGTTATAGCAGAAAATATAATGAATATAATAAAAGTTACATTAATTTCGTATTTTATATTGATTTTATAGAAATATATGTCCATGAAAGCCTTTTGGTATTCCTAGGTGTGGTTCCCACAGAGACACATAACATCATCATGATGGTGTTGTCATACGTATTTTACTTCACTGTTTTGCTATTCATTATATCGCATTCTTTAGTTGTATAACAATGACTTTTAACAATAAAAGAACAGGAATTAAGAAGACAGAAGATAACCACAGACTTTGCATTTAAATATTCGAAGATGAAAGATGACTAGGTAGCAAGAAACAGGAAGTGAGTTCCACAAGCGAGAAGTGCTATAGAAGAAATTGTAAGCATAGAACTTAAGGTTACATCTAGCAATTTCAGCTGTAAATAGATGAGACCTTGCCGCCAATCTTGTACTGCGCTTAAATTCATAAAGTCTGTGTACCATAGAGGAACGTAATATTTATTTTGAAAGAACACAAAAATGTGGCACAAAACCATAAGTGGGGATAGGGGAAGGCTGGTCATCAATTTGTATTATTTTAAACTTAACTAGCCAGAATTATTGTCCCAAACACGCCACAGTATTCCATAAACTAAAGCAACACATTCTTACTTTCCGTTCTTACTACAGCGACCTATGAAGTCCTAACTCGTTCCAAGTTCCAATATTGGCAAATTGACTGTGGTGGGGGAGGGGGAATAAAAATATGAATTCCCTCAGACGAAAGTTATTTGAAACAATTCCCATGAAAGTATTTGTAGAAAAAAACGCACAGGAAAGCTACTACGTCGTTAGAAATGAAAGTTGAAATATATATATATATATATACATATCCGTAAGTATAAAGGAAAAAAGACAATAGGAAAATTACATGTATATTGTCTTTTTTCCTTTATTCAAAAAATTCAGATATAAATCAATATAGCTGCAAAGACATGAATAAAAGAAATGAAAAGAGGAAAACTTTTTATGCCGACGGAATGAAACGAGTCAGCGTGAAAGGTTTTCTTTGTTATTTTTCTTTATTTATATATATTATTATATATATATATATATATATATATATATATATATATATATATATATATATATATATATATATGATTCAATATAATTATCAACACTAAATAGCCCCTAGAATAATTTGAAACCGTTACCGCCCACCGAAATAATCGTTAGAATAATACTATAGACTACCCACAATGCAATAATACTATAGACTACCCACAATGCAATAAAATAAACTATCCACAATGTATCATTGACCTGTATATATAGAGAGAGTCGAGAAAAAACACAACACACATGGTCTGACGATTACCTCTGTATTGGCCACACACACACACGCACGGTGGAGTAATGGATAGCGGCTTAGATTGAGGAATCGGAGACCCGAGTTCGAATTCCAGTCGAATCCATTACATTCACTTACGTGCTAATACCCTTGGGAAAGGTATCAATCCTCTTCTTCTCCATCCAGCTATGTGTAAATAGCAGGACAGACTGGGTTCTATAGCCTTGGATGGCAACTGGTCTAGGAGAAGGACAACTCTGAATTCAAAACCTGCGGAGGGTCTTTTGGGGACCTTGTGGCACGTACTGCACCAGGTCTCTGTATTCGGCCCTTCAAAAAGTGTGGATGGTTCTGCACAAGACCTTCACCACTATAATCAAATCTCATGTGCTGGTTTCAGGCTGTCACTTTCCTAGGAACTGATCTGCTTGACCCTCATACGTCGAATTCGACGGGAAAGTCGAGTATATATATATATTAATTTTTTTTTATTTAACGCGTCTGATGATGATGATGATGATGATGATGATGGGTTGTCGCATTGCATAATCCTTTTGCAGCTGATTTGAGTTAGCAGGACGTGATGGGTCTCCCCATGATGACTCCATTAGTTTAGATGTAGTTTATACTATTATGTCCCCGTTGGCAGCTGTTGGATTGATTAGCAGAGTATATATATATATATATATATATATATATATATATATATATATATATATATATATATATATAAGCTGGCACAAGTTATGAAAAGAGTTGGATAACTGCGACTGCTGCGGAGACAAACTGGAAGGAATTGGGGTTAATTTTTTATTTGGACATATCAAATCTATCTGTAACCGGAATGCTATTTCGAAACTGTTTAGAATAAATAAAACGGCCCTGAATCAATGAATTGATTTTATTTGTTAAAGTTCCTGCTCCTGCCATGGCACTAATTATGGCTACATTGATCGGAGTGTCTAGTTTCATTTCTTTTCCATCGGTTACCAGTGACAAGATAGGGTGAAGATGAATGACAATAAGTCAATAACGACAGGTGAATCGTGTTATCTTTTTCTTTCAAATTTCTTTGGCGCTCAGTAGAAAATCTGCCGGGAGAGATTTTCTTTTTTATCTTAAACGGCTGACCATATATTTCTTTGAAAATGTTCTTTGACCAGGCAATGAATCGCATATTCAGGGAGTCGAATATCCAAAGAAATGGGATGGTTGCGCATAGAACATCTGAAAAAAGAAACTAAATCCATATTTGCTGTATTCATATGCAAATCTCCATTATATAAATAGCACAACTGGAGGCTAAACTAATCTTGACCATTTTGGGTGGGATTGATAGTCATTAAATATTAGGCCAAGCTCCAGGGGGCTTTCCCCATAGGCATTACTTCTCCCTTAAGGTGTCTAGGCTTATAGCCCGGTACCAGAGACGTCCCCAAAAGGGGAAGTGCCAAGAGGATATGGAGATTTTTGCGTCGTATGGCTGACAGATGAACTTAAAGAAACCGAGAAAACGTCATTGAAGGGAAAGGACACCAAAAGAACAGGGTTCAAAAAGACAGAAGCAGACGACTTTTGAAGATCATAGATAATATTCTCATTATATATATATATATATATATATATATATATATATATATATATATATATAGGTAACTATACTCGTTTCTAAAACCCTCGAATTTTTGATTTGCCAATAATCAAATCAATCTCGAGGGAAAAAAAAGGTTTTAAAAAAGAAAGAGCTAGAAACATGAAAGTCTGTCGAAAAAAATCGCACAGATACAGGTTTAAAGCCCAAAGAAAAACCCCGACACGAGTAAACAACTAGCTAACAAAAAGAGCTCAATACAACCGTAGAGCAGACCTAGATAGTTTGTGTGGCTCACTAGGTTTATCTATCTATCTATCTTTCTATATATATATATATATATATATATATATATATATTCTATATATATATATATATATATATTCATATATATATATATATATATATATATATATATATATATATATATATGCATTCTCATATATTACATGAATCATTCATACAAAAAAACAGATATAGAAGTTAATTATATAACTGGCGAGAATACATCTTCGCAAACAAATTTAATAAATTACATTAACCCCGAACCTGTAGATGAATGTTATGATCCCTGTTTATAAATACCAGTTGCATAAGGTCTTTTTTGACAAGCTTTCATCTGTGCATACAGACATCATCAGGTATGGAAATAGATTTGTTTTTTTACTTCCCGGTAATTTCCGGACAACGAAAGAATAGATGTAATCCGAAATATGTTTTTAGAAATGTGTTATTGTTAATTGTAAGAAATTTTTTTGGAGCGTGCGGTCACAAATTTTTAAATTTTAATATTGTGCGTTTTTGTACTAATATGGAGAATTATTTTGTACTGGTAGGTTTTTCAGTCAATGTGGCATGAACTAAATTGCTCAATAAATGAGGGATGCCACAGTTATTATCCGAAAGTTGCACGTCGGATCAGTAATTTTTTGTATGAATGATTCATATAATGTAAATTGAACTGCACCACATACTTGATATATATATATATATATATATATATATATATATATACTGACTGGCGGATTCACCACTCCTTTCCGTCCATCGTGTTCCACCAACCGGAAACCGGAGAGAGGGACCACCCAGACAGGTTTTGTGTGGTCAGTCTTTCAAAGGACCTTACTTTTATGGCTATCTGAGAACATTAACAAAACTTTATGTTTGACGATTCAGATATTCCTTAAAAATACTGGTCATTAAATTTACTCAAAGGTCAGCTGGAGACAAGATTCATGAGAAACCCTGATCATTAAATTGACTTAAAAGGAAAAAGAAACTATCTATTCATCTCCAAAGGGTGTGTGAGAAATCGTATTGCTACATTATTTCATATCTTTTTATTGGCCAAAAATTTCATATTTTTGGCGCACAATGCACTAACGTAGTGGGGGCCTGAAATAACCGTTTATATGAGCCACGATTTATTTTAATAATTTTTTCCTGTAACTGAGAAACAGAAAATATACAATAACGTCTTATGTATGATATTTCTGAAGCAGTGAAATTTATTTTTAATATCCTGAGTAGTTAATAATAATGACGAAGACATCCTAGCTTGTATTATTTTCATCATTTTCTTCCTTAAGAGATTAAATTGGATCATACGTTTATGCCTATCAAATACTCTGTCTTATTTTATTGTTTTGGCTGTCATTACAAAGCAATAAATCGTTTTGTCTGTGCAAGATGGAATAAAATGAATATATATGAACGCAGACATTTTCAATCTCGATCGAATAATTCAAACAAAATACGGGAATGTGTTAAAATCATTGTCAGAAATTATCTTTAATTTCCATCGAAAAGCGTATGGCAGCGGCCATGTTGTTGCTATCGCGCTGTGAACTCTGGAGAATTAACGCCACAGCAAAAGACAGTTGAAACAGATGTTGTCTAGGAAAATACAGTGTTTTTCAGAAAAATTGATATCATTTCGTAATCTAATAGCTTGACCAATTCTCGTTCAAATGATCTCAAATTTTAACATCATGTGGAGAAACAACTCAAAATTATGGTTTATGTCTTTTCCTTTTCAGGTATAGAAATGCGATTCACTGGAAAATAAAATGCATTTTGCTTGTTAGAGTATGATCGAACACATTCGAACAAGACTGGGCAGTGTACATTTGTGAGAGAATTGGCTAAAAATGCATTAATTTCAATGCAGATTTGGAGTCGAGACAAAAATTCAAAGAGGAAGGCTTTTTATGCAGGACAAAAGGATCTGGATTATACGAGGTGATCAAGTGGTTTCGGGAAACATTCTTGCTAAACCCCAGGAAGTCTGTAAGAAGAGCAAGTCTGGAAACTCATATTCTTCCAACGACAGTTTGGCGTGTCACATACGCTTGCGAATGGCACCTCACAAACTGAAGCACGTTCGGGCCTTAAAAACAAATGACAAACAAAAGTGCAAGCAATTCTGAGGTTGATATGCAAGGGAAACATGAAGACGAGTTTGAAGAACGTCTTCTTTTCAGTGATGAGGTCACATTACATACGAATGACAAAGTCAACAAGCATAATGTTCGGAGGTGGACTACCGACTTGACGTGTGATGTGTCACAAGTGGTTTCCATATTGAAAACTTGTGAAATCATTTATGAAATTCACATACCTTTGAATGTCTCATTCAAATTTTAATGAATAAATCTTATTTTGCTCAATAATAAGCCTGTTTAGTTTCATTTGCCCAGACTAGTTTTTCTCAGAAGGTTTTCCCCGGAACAATAAGATTCCACAAGAGGTCGTTATGGGTACCGCGAGAAATAGATAAATAAGCGAATGCATTTTTTAGTCATTTTTGTTTAATTTTATATTCATAATTTTACTGTTGGAAAATCGTCCTGGGTATGACGATAAAATACATCCGCGTCCTGAGGAAGATGATAAATTATGTCCAAAAACAAGGCCTCTAATCAGGAGGTTTTGAGAAGCGTAAAACCACCTCTTAATTGCTGGTGTTCCCAGGTCCACCCTGACTTGGAATGGTAGTATCTGTTAGGGTCCCAACTATAGGTAAATAGTTAACCCCCAAACTGGGGTCAAAACACTATGAAAGTGTAAAAATAGATTTTAATAGCAGAAATATTTTGTAAAAACGTATTAGCAGCAATAAATTTTTGAAGAAAAATTATTACTAGTAATACATTATTACCAGCAATACATTTTTAAAAAAATATTACTAGCATTAAAAAATCTTCTTGGCATTAAATAACCCATTGAGGTCGATATGCCGTAAAACAGACCAAACCAATCCATAATGTTGGAAAATCCTTGGTTATTATAATAAACGCTTCAACATCTTATATTAATTAAAATTATAATCATCATAGGGAATGTATTTAGTGATGCCTCTATGATGTCAGGATGAAGCTGCCTTCATTGGTTAGTGGACAGTGGTGGATTTGTATATCGTCGAGTGACTCACTCGAGGATAGGATGTATATATGTTGTCCATATATTATGAATACAAAATACGATAACAATATAGGAGATAGATATTATTAATGGTGTATAATAATTTTTATGTAGTGTTTCCCTAAGACATAAAAACTATTTAAAGCCATCCAAAGGGTAAAAGGGGTTAGAAACGCATCCCCGAGGCAGCTTCACGCGTTGTTTACAGCTCACCGTTACAACCGACAGCAGCAGAATGTTTTGGTCGTACGGTATTGATTATATCTTATATAACTGCACATTTACCTATTCAGGATAGGAATTATAAATTATTTTTCGTCTTTTTCTGATGTTTAGACATCGTGAAACAATAAAACATGATTGTTTTTAAGCTTTTTCTACATTTGATAAAAAATATATATGTGCAAAGAATTGGCAAGACGACGTTTAATTGATTTTTGGAGGTGGTGGGCGTAATTGTAGCAAAATGGCATTAATAGAATAATGTTTAGTAATCTCGAGGTTTGTGAGATGCATTCATGCCTTCTCCAAGGTTATTAGTGCGAACGTGAACGCAACTTACTAGGCGGGATCTTGAACTTGTTTTACAGGATTTGTAGTCTGGCCCAAAATGGTAAACTACTGGTCAGAACACTGATGGCCTGAACTGAGTGGGAGTGGTTTGATCCTCATGGTAGTGTAACAATTTACTAAATCACTATTGTTTTCATTCCCATTCTCTACACTTCTCACAATCTCTCTTTTTCTCTGCGTTTTGCATCTTCTCGATTTTCTCTCTCTCTTTCTCTCTCTCTCTCTCTCTCTCTCTCTCTCTCTCTCTCTCTCTTTCCCACTCTTTCTTGTTATCTCTTTTTCTCTCTCTTTGGCATTGCCTATGTCTTTCTCTCACTCTCACTCTTTCTCAGTCTTCCTTGCCATTTCTTTTTCTCTCTTTTATGCATTGTCTATGTCTCTCTCTCTCTCTCTGAGTCTTCCTTGCTATCTTTTTTCTCTCTCATACGCATTGTCTATATCTCTCTCTCAGTCTTCCTTGCTATATCTTTTTCTCTCTCTTACGCATTGTCTTTCTTTCTCGCTGTCTCGCTCTCTCTCTCTCTCTCTCTCTCTCTCTCTTCTCTCTCTCTCTCTCTCTTACACACACACACTTCCTTGGTACCTCTTTTTCTCTCTCTAAATATTGCCTGTCTTTCTCTCACTCATATTTTCTCTCTTTTTCTCTCTCATTGTCTCTCTCCATCTCTCTCTCTCTTATTGTTTTGCTTTCTCAATATTTATTTTCTCTAGCTCTTTCTGTCTAAATATTTCTCTCTCTTTTTTGTGACACTTTTTCACTTTCTCTCTCTCTCCCTCTATCTATCTATCTATCTATCTTAATCTTTCTTACTCTCTCTTTCTTTCACTCTCTCACTCCCTTACATTCTTTATCATTCACACTCTCTACTTGTTCGCTCTTAAGCCTTTCAGTATTGATTATACCCAATTGCCGCTTCGCTTTTAAGTCAGTTTCCTGGCCTTTGCGGCTTGCTCTCAGTCTTTTGTCCAAGAGCGCCGCCGACTCACTACTCTCTTTGGATTAAACTTGCTTTGATAAACGACAGACCGTTTTGAATTATATTTCGCATTTCTCGGCACTCCGTTCTTTCTTTGTGTCACGTAAAGAACCGTCTTGTCCCTCTTGTTTACTTGCTAATATAGGTCGACCAAGAAGCTGACTTCAGAAGGGACACTGACTCATCCTATTCTGACGTACTTTGAAGTGTCGTTTAAAAAGGAACCGGTTTTCCGCTTACACCGCTTCCTTCCTCTTTCTCCTCTCTTTTCTGGCACGGCGCATTCGTCTCCTCTTCTTCACAAGTTCAAATCCTTCCTGTTTAACTCTTTGTTTCATTCTCTCTGCAATGCACATTGCAACATGACTTAAAGATGTCTTACCCATGCGTATATAAGTCATTTGCACGCTCTCTATGTTTCGTAATATATGTTAAACACCTAATTTTTCAAAACATCGCATTAATTTCTGTTTGGCCTTCTGGGATGAATAGTTAGCATTATTTGCTTTACATAGAGTGCGGTATGGTTTTCAGGAACTTTCCAAAGGTGTCGCACGCTAGGATCTGCTCCTCCAGACCGAAGCAAGAAGTAACCTTTCTGACAAATCGACCCTTCGGTGTTGAGTGACACTGGGTAGACGGAACCCTTGGAAGCCGTCGGTGGTTGTGCTAGGGTTTGAATGTGCTGGCCTTGTTCAAACTGTTGATCACGATAAATAACACGCTCTCTCCCAAAAAAACTGTACCGTGGCACGTGGATTCGAGTGGTTGTGCCATTTACTCACTGTGCGGTGGAGTATGCTGGATAATTAGAGAGCTAATTTGAATTCCTGTCTATATACGCGCAAATACCTTTGGAATAGATCTCTTCTCCCTCCACGTATGGATTAAATAGCGGGATAAATTGGCCCTGCAGTCGTGATTGGCAAACCAGTCTACCGCATAAAAACGACAGTCTACTGCAGAAAGATCTTCTGCCTAATCAGTCATGAATCAAAACAGACACAATCGCCCAATCGTTTTCACGTATAGCACTCGACTGAATGATTATAGGATTAATATATATATATATATATATATATATATATATATATATATATATATATATACGTACAAATGAGACAAAGAACAGATGAGGTAAAAATCCAGT
The DNA here is from genome assembly GCA_903632075.3 of Acanthosepion pharaonis. Classification (NCBI taxonomy): domain Eukaryota; kingdom Metazoa; phylum Mollusca; class Cephalopoda; order Sepiida; family Sepiidae; genus Acanthosepion; species Acanthosepion pharaonis. Next base: position 2,476,243 of record CAHIKZ030000002.1, read on the forward strand.
TCGTAGCATTTACTTTTAAAAACATGCTCAATACAAAGTAGGCAAAATGTTATTATATTTATTTTTTGTAATTTATTATAATAAAAATTATAATATATACATATATATATATATATATATATATATATATATATATATATATATATATATATATATTTTATATATATATATGTACATATATATATATATATATATATATATATATATATATATATATATATATATATATATATCTATGTATGTATTTATTAGGCATTTCACCCTAAGCAAGGTGGGGAAGCCACTGGTACACAGGGAGGGGTTACAGAGGGTGAAAGTGAGGGAAGTGAGGAAAGAATAAAAAAAGAAAGGGGGTCAAGGCAACAGAAAATGGCGATTGACGTTGCATTTAAATTTTTGAAGATTGTATTTATCTGAGAATAAATTAAGAGGAAGAGAGTTCTACTGTCGGGAAGTGTCAGAAAAGAAACTGCTGGATTAGGAGTTGCGGTTGCATTTAACTATTTCAACAGCAAATTGGTGGGACCTAAATGCCAATCTAGTAGCAAGCTTAAAGTCATGTAGTCGGAGCACCAGGGATTAAAAAAAACAACTTTTGTCAGAAGAGTTGCCATGAAAATATTTGTAGAAAAGAACGGAGTATAATTAACGAAAGTTCTCGATGTAATGGCTTATACATTTGTAGGACTTCGTTTTTTTTAAATCAAACGGTATTAACTACATTTATCGTCCTGCATGTTCGAGAAATTTCACAGAAAATATGCTTTCTCCAACAGGAATCGAACCTGTGTCCTACGGAACCTCATTTGATTTAAAAACATTTATTTGAACTTTGCTAACCAGATGCTTCGCTATAGCTAAGTAGTATAGCACGTCAGATCAAATGAGGTTCCGTATAGGACACATGTTCGATTCCTGTTGGAAAACGCCTAGTTTCCTGAACATTCAAGACGGGAAATAAAATTAATACCGTTTAAATAAAACAGAGCATTTACTTGTATCTATTTACATTTTAAATTGTATCTATAAAAATAACGTATAAACAGAAAATATATTTAATAATTGTCGGACTTAATTCATTTCATCATTCATATATATATATATATATATATATATATATATATATATATATAAAGTAGCGGCCATAATATAAGGAACGGAAACAACAAAGACATAAATATGTGTATGACTTAGATTAGCAATGAAATTTTTACCGAATAAAGGTTAGGGTATAATGCATAAATATTATACACAGTTACAAAAATTTACATAACTTGTGTCAGCTTATTATATATATATATATATATATATATATATATATATATATATATATATATATATATATGGTATCAAATGACAATTGGAAAAAAATCTTACATTTTTCCGACGCGTTTCGTCTTCCGACGAAAAAGAAAAATGCTTAGACAGAAGCGTCTATCTTTTTAACTTGAAAAAGTCAGAAGACGAAACGCGTCGGCAAAATGTAAGATTTTTTTCCATTTGTCATTTGATGCCAATCTGTCTTGTCCACAGAATTTATCTGCGAATTTAACTATATATATATATATATATATATTTATATATATATATATATTGATGTGTAGCAAAGCGTAAACGAAATAGCTCCAGTTTGTTCAACTTAGGAAACTTAGCATTGCCGCCAAAGTGTTTTAAAATGCTGCCAATAACAAAGGAGAAAATGAAAAATAACTAACAACAAAATCGAATATAGCATCAAAATTTATATTATTTTAATTTATTTGGTATGTAACTAAATACATAATTATCAACAATATTTCCGTAAAACTTGATATTACCTCTAATAAATTCTTAATAAATATTATTATTGTTATTATTTTACTTAAATGTAAGGCAGTCCTACATGTACAATTCTTTATTGTAAACCATGAAAAGAAACGTTGATCAAAACTGCCCAAAACTTTTAAGCTCTTATTGCCGCAAAATTATCAAATGCTGAATATACCCCTCATCCGCCGAACGTGCCATATAGTCTAACCGATTTCATTACGTTTCTTTTTTCTTATTGAAGCCGAAATGTCAGGCCACGACTGCTAACTTATAAACATAATTTGTGAAAGATTTATCAGTGTGCAAGATAGATTCTGGTGAGTAAAATGTTCTAGTAAATTCATGGTAAACAAATTTTCCTTGCAGCAGACTTACCAATTGTTTCAGTATAATCATTCCAGTCAGTGGAAAAAAAGGACCCAAAATGGCGCAGAAAGTTACTCTCCTTGAGTTTAGCATCAACTATGCTAATGGAAGACAAAAAAGGTTCTTTAAGATTGATTAATAGAGAGCAGATTTATTTTAGAAGCGTTAAAATCAACAAATCACTTCCATCGAAATAGCTTGAGAATAGACTTAATTTTTACATTCTCCCGGTCGTAAAATGTGCTTGCTTTCTCTTACCAACCGACATTTAGAATTTTAAAAACATTTTATTTGTCATATATTCAGAATCCATGTCAGTATTCACAGCACTCAAAAACAAAGGAATAATAAACCAACTAATTATTTTTTTTAAAAATTAAACAGAATAGAATATTTGTCAGCATAACTTCTCTAACGAGCTACTTTCACTGGGGTACCCCGATTGCATGAATTTAAGCGTGCTTCCACTTTCGAAACGATTAAATGTAACCGCCTCTTCTACTCCAACAGCTTCTTCTCCTGCACTTCCCAACAGTGGAACTCCCTTCCTCTTACTTGCTTCTCTGATAGCTATAATCTTCAAATAATCAAATGTAATGTCAATCGACATCTTTTAATGCCTTGATCTTGAGCCTCGTCCTTTTCTTTATACTTTCCTCAAACACGCCTCTTTACTCTTGCTCTCACTCTCTTTAATCCCTTGTGTGCTAGTGGTACTCCCATCTTTCTTGAGGGGGAATGCTTAAAAAAATATAATATCTCCTGCTGGACACCTAGGCATATCGGTTTCAAGGGAACAAGAGGGCCGATTTGGCAACCAAAAAGCATCAACCTCCGATAGTTCAAACACAAAGATCGCCTACATAGACCTCAGATCAACCATTAAAACATTTATCAAAGAATAGTGGCAGAAACTATGGAACGTTGCCCAAAGAACAAATTATTCAACATCAAACCTAGTAAAGAAGAATGGCATCAAAAATAAAATCAACGAAAGATGAAGTAATAATGTCCAGACTTCATATAGAACACGCCATGATAACACATTCTTATAGTCTAAAAAACAGAAACCTCTCTACTCTGTATGCTATGATGAGAACTATACACAATAAAACGCATACTAAATAATTGTAGTAAAATTTGTTTAAAATACTATCCAACAAGCAACAGGATAGAACTCTTTCATGACAGTAATCCTTATAATATCCTATAATTTTCTTAAAGAAATCAAACTATATTCCAAAATATAACTTCAACAAAACTACAACATAAAACACGTATCTAGTAATCATGTCCACACAAAAGCTGAGTATCATCTACCATGTATTCAATTGTGAAATTAGAAAAACATCATGTTTTTATTACTGCAAAGCTCAGAAGAAAATTAAATTTTGCCATTAAATAACCCATAAGATGTCGATATGCCTTTAAAAAAGAAATCAATCAATCCACTCTTTATTTCGGTTTCATACAGAGCTTGTCTTGTGTCGTTCGATTCTAATCTGCAATTTAAAAAAAATGAATAGCTTAATTATTTAAGACTCCTGTCTAATCTTTTATTTCAACTGATGTTACATCGCTGGAAGATAATGGCGTGCTTAGACTTTTCTTTACAATGAACCTTTATTAGAAGCAGCCTCTATTCTAAAATAAATTGCTGACTTACAAAGAAACAGCTGACCGCCGCCATCAGCACCAGGTTAGCTGTAGTATAAAAATCATAGAAAAAAAAAGAAATAATTTCTTTTGTTTACGATACAACTTTTTTCTTGTAGACTTTATTGTAGCCAACCACAGAATCGTGAGAAATATGGCGTCCCCAGAAGGTATCTTGACATGTGGAGCCTGCAAATATTCACAACCCCTAAAAGTATGGCTGAGTAGGAATTCAGAGGTGGGAGCGTCTTTAAGAAGGAAGCAAGTGCGCTTTTATTGAAAATATGCAATCTTTGTGAACGGTCGAGACGAATTGATAAAAGATCAATAACATTCATATGATTTTCTGTGGATTAACACAAAGTGCCGGATTACTGTCTACTAAGACGATCGAACTCTATGATTCGGTTTCTGCTATTACTTACTAGCAGATACTTAAACACACACACACACATTTATATATATATATATATATATATATATATAAGACAAACTGAGAATATGCACATATGAATATATGTAACAAATATAGTGCTTTGCTTTATATGCACTCATGTGTTTATAAAATGCAATAAAAGTATAATTTCTCTGTGCACATATTAATGCATTTATCTTATGCATTTACTAAATTTAAAGTCGTGCGAACTGTTTTAATACACACACACACACACACATATATATATATATATATATATATATATATATATATATATATATATAATGTCTGTGTGTACGCGTGTGTGTGAATTTATATTCAAAACTAAATAAAGTGTATTTGCAAATTGATACAGACATATTGATGGAAAGCAATAAATATAAAACTAAATTATTCGGAAATTATCTTGGTCTGCAGAATTCGAGTCAAAGTCTATATCAGTTCTGGGGTAAATTTCTTGGTAGATAACCCATTTAAAAAAATAAAAAAATTCTAGGAAAAAAAATTATTATTTATTTTTCTTTTAACAAAAAATTAACATCGATTTCCACAGCAGGAAGACATAAGTACATTTACATTTTAATACATTTAAAAAGAAGATGACATTGTTACTGCTAAATGTTCCTATGGAACATGGTGTCACGACAAATCAAATTTGTTACCTGTGATCCCAAATGCTGGAAATTTTCAATCTCAAAATTCTTTATATTTATGCTAAATTGTTTTCGGTGGCATAAAAAAGAAGTATTCAACTTTGAAATCCAAATACAAAAACACTCGGCGAACCTTTGAAGATGTTATCACAACTGAATTTGATTTGACGTATCATATATCAGTAGAATGTGTGTGAGATAAGATTTTCTTTTGTTATTGCCGTTCTCTTTCCCAGACCATTCCGTGATAAATTTGTTGCGATAACGTAAATGAAAACGAGAACTTCTTTGTATAACAAGCAGTATTAGCTGCACAATCATGTAAGTTTTATATACACTGGCGAGCTAAAGTTTGGGATCAATTATATAAAATTTCTTTTTAATCTCATTTATATATATATATATATATATATATATATATATATATATAATATCATATATATATATGATCATCTTTGCCATAATATTATATATATATATATATTTATTAAAGACATTTTTATGTTTAACGTTCTTTTTTATAGATACAAGTATTTAAGTAAATGCTCTGTTTATAATAAACAGTATTAAATAACATTTACCGGCCTGAATGTCCGAGAAATTTTCATAGAAAATATTCGTTCTTTGACAGGATTCGAACCTGCATCCTATACGGAACCGTCATTTACGCTGACGTGCCTAATCTCTCGGCCACAAAGGCAATGTCGAATTTACTGCTTATAAACTTCAATCTTCCATGAATCTCGTACATTCATAACTGCTCTGGCGTATCAAATGTAAACAAATGATTATGTGCTAACTCCAGCAATAAGGGAATATTTGATAATAATAATAAAATTAAATATATAAAGACTTTAGAACTAAGCAATCTTGTAGTAAATTTAGAGTATTTAGAAAAGAAACAAAAGAAGTTAAAAATAAACAGAAATACTGTAAGCGTAACGTCATATAGTTTAATCCACCTTTTAATCGCCAGGTTCAAATAAATATCAGAAGTTTCTTAAATTTAATTCATAAGCACTTTAACCATTCACCAACACTAAAAAAGATGTTTAACAAAAATAGTGTTAAGGTTAAATATTAAGTTAATATCACAGACAAATAACATAACAACATTATCTTAAACAAATATATTTCCAACAAAGATAACGTAAATCTTTCTACAAAAATAAATGCAACTGCCGAAAAATATGATCTGTCCTTTAAACAGCCAATGTATGACTGATAATATTGTATGTTGAGCTAGCATACATTCCCATATCGGTGTTAAATTTTATTTTGGTTCTACTGAAAATTTCTGTTAGTACGATCATCGAATGAAAAAAAAAACTGCTCTTTCTGGCAATTAAAGAATAATGATAATTCACCTTTTATCAACAAGGATATTACCGCAAAAGCCAAATCTTATAACGGGAAAGGAAATAGATGTAACTTATGTCTTGTTGAACAATTGGTTGTCTAAAAACACTTAAATAATCCTAGATTATTAAACAAGAGGAATAAATGATCGATTAATTTTTTTGATACCGGATTAATATAAAATAAATTTTAATTTTAATATAAATTACGGACTTTGTTTTGCAGTTTAATATAAAATAAGGATTTAATATTCACAACACTAATATATATATATATATATATATATATATATATATATATATATATATATATATATATATATGTATAGTCGACTCTCCTGTCGAAATTCGATGTATGAGGGTCAAGCAGATCAGTTTTCAGGAAACCGACAGCCCGACACCGGCACATGAGGTTTGATTATAATGGTGATGGCTTCGTGCAGGACCATCCACACTTTTTTATATATATATATATATATATCAAATCCCGTTTATTTTAAATGCTAAATATATTTTTGGAATTGAAAACTGTAATCACAGTATAATTTATAACTGCACCAACATTGCAATAACCGAATATATTCTTTAATTTAAATTGCGTAAGGCCCAGCACCTGAAGATCGCGTTGTGCATGAAACTGGAAAGGAAAGTTCGTCAGTACAATTACCATAAAAGTATTTATAGAAAAGACACAGGGAAGCTACGTCACAGTGATGGGAAAACCTGGTAACATTGCAGATTCTTCTTTAGATTTTATCTAGAATCTATAAATGTACAGAAATAGTGCCAGAACATATGTGGCAGGAATATTCCAAGTAAGGACGAATAGTATTAAACTTTATAACAAGTAGAGTACGGCATTGTCCGTCTTCAGAACTGACTCTCTGCAGACTTTTGGCATTTGAATGACTATAAAAGCACTTTATCTACTTTGTAGATAACTCTATATAAAACATCGCTAAAATTCAAAGCCTGTCTGTTTACAGCCTTCAAAGTTTTATTGTCTTTTAACACCAGAGTTTTTAGCCTTTGCTCTTCGTCACGCATATGACCTGATCCACGGCACAATATAGTATCATGGAAACAATGAAATCACACGTATTCCCTCTTTGGCTATGAAAAGATACGAACACTTGAACAAGCCGAATACACTCTTCTCTTAGTAACTCGCCATTACGAATAATGTCGACTTTTTTTTATTTTCAAGAAAGCAGACGACCAATTGTTATCTGTGGATGAGCTGTATACAAATTTCCTGTGTCTACTGGAAACTCTCCAATCATTCAATCACCTATCAACTTTCAACGGTATGAACGACAAGAAGTTCAGCAATTATACACTGGAGGAACTGGGTATGTGCCTAATTTCACTTGTGTGTAGAGATTGAGCATTTAAAGAATATGCGCTTGATCAGTCAGTTTGGACAGGGCTGGAAAATCGAGCTCCAGACAGTCAGTAAAATAAAATTAATTACATCATGAAAATATCAGTACACGATACGAGAGTTTTTATTTTATCAGAAATTATTTTCTGATTATTTCCCGTAAATTTATTTTGGAAAAAAGAGCCACTCCTCACTTAACGACCGAATTGCATACTAACGACTTGGTCGCTAAACGAGCTGGTCGCTAAGCGAGAAGTTGTATTACTACACTGTTAATCAGTTCCGGGTCGCTTTAAGGCCACTTTTGAATCAATGAATCATAAAAATTAATATGGAATGAATAAATGCTAAACACGTCAAATAATATATTGTATGGATCATTTATAACAAACTAAATACAGTATACTTTTACGGCTTACCAACCTTTTTCAGATTATTTAATGCTAAAAAATATGTTCAAATTGTTAGAGATAATAATTATTTTTATTGATACAAGTCCTATAAATCAAGCTGGAGGAGGAGGAGAGGTGAATTCATAATTTTACCAATGATATTTGTGCATAAATGTATAGAACAAATCCGATATGACCGTAAGTCCATTATACCACCCGCAATCCAAGCTTACAGCACCTGCTATTCCCAAGCGGTCACCCATATAGATACTGACCAGACTCAACGTTGCTTAACTTTGATGATCGTGCGAGAAACTATGTTTCGATGTGATATGGCCGAAAGCACATTATACGACCCGAAATCCAAGATTACAGCACCTGGTATTCTCGAGCGGTTACCAATTTAGGTACAACGATATGTCTACCATTCGACCAGACTTGACGTTGCTTAACTTTGATGATCGTACGAGAAGCGATATTTCAACGTGATATAGCCGTAATTTTTTTTATACAACCCACAACCTAAGCTTACGGCGCCTGCTATTCCCAAGCGGTCACCCACCTGTCCAGGTTCGACCTTGTTTAACTTCGGTTTAAGCAAGGTTTTGCTTGATCGTACGGGAACCAATGTTTCAACATGATTTGGCCGTAAGTCCGCAAACCATAAGATGCTACAAAATACTAACCTGAAAATGAGTCAATTTTTTTGAATAGTCTCGTCATTAGGTTTTGGTGATTGGTTTTGCTTAGCGTCATTTCAAACTCTCTGTGTTATTTAATGCTGAAATCAAACTTATAGCACCTAGTATTCACAGGTAGTTACCCATCTAGGTACTGACCAGGCTCGTCGTTTCTTAACTTCAGTTATCTTACGGGGACTGATGTTTTAAGGTGTGTCGTAAGCCTACAGCCTCGTCAGATCTAGACTCTCATGTGGATGTCATCTATAGCATCCAACCCATTCAGAGATGTCTAAATTATCAGCTATATACAACCGTTTTCTAAGATCAATGATTAAAAATGGCTTGAAATGAATGAATCATTTCGGTCTTAAAGAAGATGATCTTTCTTCAGACCTTACAAAAGAGCTATACGTATTCTACATCACTAGAAAATTTTCATCAGCAACAACAACGAAAATATGTCTACCATTCGTCCATGCTTAGAATATTGCTGCCATATATGTTCAGTCCTCCTGCAATCTATCTAGAGCTTCTTGATAAAGCCCAAAGAAGAACCAGCAATATTATTAGCCCTGATCTGGCTACTCAGCTTCAGTCACTTTCCCACCAAGGTAAGATTGTCTCTCTTTGCCTTTTCTATGTTCAGTCCTCCTGCAATCTATCTAGAGCTTCTTGATAAAGCCCAAAGAAGAACCAGCAATATTATTAGCAATATTATTAACCCTGATCAGCTTCTGTCACTTTCCAAAGTTAAATTGTCTCTCTTTTGCCTTTTCTATGTTCAGTCCTCCTGCAATCTATCTAAGCTTCTTGATAAAGCCCGCCATTATTAGCCCTGATCTGGCTACTCAGTCAGTCTTTCCCACCAATGTAAGATTGTCTCTCTTTGCCTTTTCTATGTTCAGTTCCCAATCTATCTAGAGCTTCCAGAACCAGCAATATTAAGATTGTCTTTCCCACCAATGTTTGCCTTTTCTATGTTCAGTCCTCCTGCAATCTATCTAGAGCTTCTTGATAAAGCCCAAAGAAGAACCAGCAATATTATTAGCCCTGATCTGGCTACTCAGCTTCAGTCACTTTCCCACCAATGTAAGATTGTCTCTCTTTGCCTTTTCTATGTTCAGTCCTCCTGCAATCTATCTAGAGCTTCTTGATAAAGCCCCAAAGAAGAACCAGTCAATATTTGTCTCTTTGCCTTTTTCCCTGATCTGGCTTGATAAAGCCCTCAGCAATATTATTAGCCTGAGTCACTTTCCCACCAAGGTAAGATTGTCTCTCTTTGCCTTTTCTATGTTCAGTCCTCCAATCCTCCTTGATAAAAAAGAAGAACCAGCAATATTAGAGCCCTGATCTTGACTAAAGTCACTTTCCCACCAAGAAGAATGTTCAGCAATATTATTAAAGCCCAAAGAAGCCCTGATAGCCCTGATCTGACTACTCAGCTTCAGTCACTTTCCCATTGTCTCTCTTTCCACCACCAAGGTAAAGATTCTCTCTTTGCCTTTTCTATGTTCAGTCCTCCTGCAATCTATCTAGAGCTTCTTGATAAAAAGCCCAAAGAAGAACCAGCTTCAATCACTTTCCCACCAATTAGTCCCTTTGCCTTTTCTGGTCCTCTATCTATCTAGAGCTTCTTTAAAGCCCAAAAGAAGTCACAATATTTTCCCACCTAAGGTCACTTTCCCACCAAGATTGTCTCTCTTTGCCTTTTCTATGTTCAGTCCTCCTGCAATCTATCTAGAGCTTCTTGATAAAGCCCAAAGAAGAACCAGTCCTCCTGCAATCTATCAATATTATTAGCCCTGATCTGACTACTCAGCTTCAGTCACTTTCCCACCAAGGTAAGATTGTCTCTCTTTGCCTTTTCTATAAATACTTTCAGGATAATTGTTCGCATGAGCTTCTCGCTATGGTGCCTAGACTCTTCGAATTTAAGCGCAGTGCTAGTCTGGTGATTAATCTGGTTGAGCTGCCTAGATTTAACCATAAATTCTATGCTAACAGTTTCTTCTCTGGCATTTCTCCCTTGCGAGACGCCCTTCTGGTTCCATGCTTTCTAGCCAAATTTAATCTGCAAAAATTGAAATGCAATGTCAATCGCTATCTACTGTCATCCTGATTACTCCCCCCACCCCGTTCTCGCACCTTGGCAATGTTCATGTTTCTAACTCTTCCACGTCTAGCATCCCTTTGTATCTTGCTGGCATTACTTCCTTATTTGAACTTGATAAAAAAAAAAACACTAGAAGGAAAAATAATATATTCAAGATAGTGACTTTCCACGCCACCTTAAACAAAAGCTTTGAGAGGAAACTCCCATCAATGCTAGAAAGAGCGATAAGAGTTTGTGGACTTGATAAATCTGATTTCCTGAAAAAATCTTTTAATAAAAATATTTAATAGATTTCAATCGGCAATAATACTAACTTTCCGGTAAATGAATGTCGAATGTTTCCTGTATAGAAATCGCTATTCCCACCATTACATTACCATTTCTTCAGCTATCTGGGGATAACGTTTACTTTACCTCGTTAATGCAACGGGACGATGTACTGTACTGTACTGATGCGGCATTCACCCTGGGCGGATTGAGCCGGCTTCTTCCTGTTATGAGAAGAAGATTCTTGGGATAAATTACAGAAGTAGGGTACCCAGGCCTACTCGGATAACGTTCTTGCTTGCCGCGGGGTTCCCACAGACGCAGAGACAGGAACGACCAGAAGCCGCCGGTTACCGATGCAGACGCTCCTTGGATTTTCACCAGAGCCCTTGTTAGCCGGCGTGTGTGTCTGACCTGTCCGCCTTGGGTGGCCCTACCAGGAACGAAGTTCCGGGCGGCATAGCTCTGACACTACAGTTTACCCCCCCCCACACCGACTGTGAGGTAAGGGTTGGACTTTGGGGGCTTACAGTACCAGGGACGATGACGTCTGCGAGGCGAGATTATTATGTCTGATCCCTTCAGTATATACTTCTCCGGGATTCGTTGAACTGATTATTGCGACACAACGACCTGGTGACTGTTTGCCTTCAAAAATCCTTACGTGATTTTTATACTGATGTTCGCCTAATAGAAGAGCCACTCAAAGCAGAGTTACTTTGTGGCGTTGTCTGAACGTAATAGAAGGCAATAAGAGCAGTTCATGAAGTTATTTAGAAAAGATAACGGTTAACCCTAAACTTGAAGAAATCAAGATTGTAGTGATGGGGAAAACATCGTGCAGAGATTCTGTTCCGCAAATCAGCAGTTCTTGGGGAAAAGTTGTATGATTTTCTTGAATGTGCGATGGTATAATGGATAACGGTTCGTGATTGGAAATTGGAGAGCCGAGTTCCAATTCCAATCTGCTTCGTTATATTCACTTAAGCGCAAAGACCCTTGGGAAAGGCATGAATCCACTTCTCCCACAGTTATCGGTTAGTTGGTAGGACTTATATTAGTAAATCATTAATATCGTTCAAAAATTCTTACAATCTAAAATTATTTTCTTGTCTTAAATAACCTGCAAAAAGATTGATAAAAAAACAATCAATCAAATTGAGATTCTATTTGATGTAATATTCCAAAATGAAAGTCTTTCCATGAGAAAAGGAGAGCTGAAAACGAATTGATCACGAATCACAACTAAATAGGCTATTGTATGAATCCATTTGATTGCATTACATTTTTATACTAATGTTCCCTGAATACAAGTCCTGAGAGCCACTCAAGGTAGATGATTACTTTATAAGAAATGGAAGTTCACGAGGGCTATGCAGGAAATATAACGATTAACCCTAGACTTGAAGAGGTCAAGATTGTAATCGCTGGGAAAACATCTTGTCGGTAGTCTGTTCAACAAAACAGCAGTTCTTGGGAAGAAGTTGTCCGAGTAGAACATACTAATGAGATACGAAGAAAACGAGGATACTTCATATGGATCTACGGGTATGGCGGGTCCCAGCTGCAAAGGTTAGGATTGGTACAGCAATGGATTATAGCTCGTCAGAACACTTGCCTTGGAAATAGCGACGGAATAGTTAGAAGCTCGCAACGTTTTATCACTGAGCGAGGGGTTGCAGGATGGAAAATAACGCATCACCCACAAGGCCGCGTAAATACTTTTGAACTTCGTCAAGAGAGGACTAGCATCTAAATATGGGATCAAAATTTTTTTTGTCTGATCTCGCTCTTGTAAAGATAGAGTATAGAAGTAGAACGAGGTACTTATCGGAACGATACAATGAACCGACGAACATTTTTAGCAATAAATCGTACCAGGTTTAACCGCAAAATTGTCAAAATCGTGTAACAGTATGCGATAATTGTCCGTCCAACAAAATGTTCAATATCTAAAAAAAAAAAAAAAAAAAAAAAAAAAAAAAAAAAAGGGTTTCCAGATAAGACGTTTAACAACCCTGGGATCATTTGTCGTAAGAATCACTGAAAAAAAAAGTTTAGTCATTCAGCTCGAAAGAGAACAGGTTAAAATCGTTTTTTGTCAGCTCTACTGTCTTCTCAACTGAGCAATAGTGAGAGGAAAAAACCATTAAGGCCTTCAGCTATGGTACCAACATTCATACACTGACCCCCATTCAAGAACCATCCAGAGAACGGTCAATAATTTAAAAAAAGGAAACTAGTAGAGGGGAAAACTAGATCAGGAGGTCGCAACATGAAGAGGGATCATTATTTCAACTTAGAGGTAAAACGATCAATTAGAAAAGATCCAACTCAGCTCGTAAGACGTTTGGTACGTGAGAGAAAAGTGAAAAAAGACTCGAAAATGAAATCTACGTGTGAGGTAACTTTTTACTCCAGCAGAGAAAGCTAGAAGGTTAGAACTTTATTACAATCCTTCATGAGATTCCGATCCTTAGCTATGATTAATTAATGATGAACATGTCATTTTCGTTTATGATCGGTTTCATCACGATTCTTCTGTTAAGCTTACAGAGTAATTATACATTCTCAAAGAAGAGCTCAAAAGTGTTATAAAAATCTCGGAGAATTCCAGTAATATATCTTTAATCATTTCTAAGATACACCTAACAATTGGACAATTTTGCTGTTACATCTAGTATATATGAGTTTTAGTTGAGGTCTTCCGTGAGCTTGATTTCTAATAGACTTTCAAGGCAAGGAGCCTCCTTGAACGAACAGCCATCAGTCATGATAGGTGAAAATTCAATTTCTGTTTGATGATGTTGGAACGTTACTAGTGTGATTTTGAAGGTATCACTCGTTACAAGACAGTCCTTCCCCCATTAAGTCACCATGGCACGGTCAAAGGCGAGGTCAGTTGCCAGGTTCTGGCCATCGAGATTTTTGGAGGTGGACTTATAAACTATTCAAACTTATATTGTTAAATATAACAGACAAAGAATGTCTATTATGTTTGATCGTGAGCCGTTCTAAGCTTCGTATATTGGCTTTAGTTTCGGGAGAAAATAAAGACAAACACTGTCCAACATTTAGACGTTTTTTTATTATGCTGTTTCTTGATTTAAGCTTTCGGTTCACATGAGCCATCATCAGTTTTTATATGGACATTACAACAAAGATGACATCCTATTATGATTATATAGAAGTTTGCTCTGCGAGGAAAACGGTCGCAGAAATACGGTTCTATGATGTCGTACATGACTACGTGAAAGAACCATGTGCTTAAATACATTGTAGTATGTTGTGAGTGGTTTGAAATGTAATTTTGTTGAGTGTCGGTTGCTTTGTTTTAATATAGATGGCCTTCAATACCTTAGGGTTCTTTTTACTGTGTGTATGTGTGAGTATCGTTGTGTTATTAAAAATATCTGTCTAATATTATGTACATGACTATGTTTTTCTAAGAAATGTTGTTTAATGGAACTAAGATCAGAAACGTGACAGGTAAGTCTACGGGAAAGCGTGGTTGTAGTAAAGCCAATATATGTAGTGGGTTTAATTATTACTATCAGTATTAAACAATATTTCTTAGAAAAATATAGCCATGTTCATAATATTAGATAGATATTAGTTGATAACACATCTGTTAGAAAGGACTTGATAACTAAGAAATCCCTTCTAGAGATTAGATAGCTGGAGAGTTTATATAGCAAATACCGATGCCTTACCTTCTCAAAGACCTTTGCATATATCAAGGCGATGGTCCGCGTGGGGAATTTATTACACTGTGCCTCGTTGATTGTGAATAATAACAGTTAAGATATAAGTTGTTTTTACGTTATTAGCACACGAATCTTTATTTTTGGTTGGCTAATGCGCCCTAAAAAACAGGAGAGAATATCACCCCGTGTGATATACATAGGGAGCCGTTTGCAAAAAGGACAAACTTAAAAACGGACACGATATTTTAACTATTAAGAACTAGCAAAATCTAACATAAATCAGTATAATTTTCTTCCTGTGTATAAAGATATGACCCCACCCACAAAAAGACGCCAATTTATAAAATGGATATTTTTATTGCTATCTCTTTTTAGGAGACGGGCGATCATGACTGTCCATATATTCCTTTTCTTTATCATACTTATTATAAAACCCAGGTTGTGTGTGTCTGTGTCTGTACGTTTATATATTGGATTGGATTTCCTACATTTTTTCAACCGATTTCAACAAAACTTCACAGGACTACGTAAAATTACCTTGCGGTGGTTCTGACAGCGTAAAAAATTGGAAAAACACAATTGTTTTTGCACAAAATCAATTTGAAAACACGATTAAGAGGCATCGCTGTCGCCAGAATGAAAGGGGGACAAATCATATCGAGTTTTACTTATTATAAAACCCAGGTTGTGTGTGTGTGTGTGTGTGTGTGTGTGTGTGTGTGTGTGTGTGTGTGTGTGTGTGTGTGTGTGTGTGTGTTCGTTTATATATGGGATCGGATTTCCTACATTTTTCAACCGATTTCAACAAAACTTCACTTTTTTGGCAGGTAGTGTTTCTTATTGTCTTGCACACTTTTTTTCTTTATTTTTACATTCAGAATGCATTAAAAATTCCATTTACAAGACAATTGTTTATAACAAAATTCTATTCAATCGGTAGACTCATAACGATTGAAAACAATGTTTTTGTTTGAGTTTGGGTTTGGCCAATTCGAAATTTGAATAATCTTTGTCAATTTTATTTTTCAGTCTTTATGATGGTCGATACTTGACCTATCTCTTACTGTTACATCCTCGGGAAACGCCGGGCTCTACTGCTAGTTATCTCAAAATTGGTGAGTGGACAGACATTTTTGCTATGTCTCTTTAGAACATAGACGATCATGACTCTCCACGTAATCCTTTTATTTATTATCTGTAAATTGTAGAGTAGACAGACCTGATTACCGTGTCCTTTTAGGACATGGGCGATAATGATTGCCTATATTTTCTTTCCCTTATTACCTATGCATACTTTGGAAAGAGGTTCAGGGAACTGAAATCAAGAAAAGTAAGAATTCACATGTTGCAGGGTAAGAACGGAGTGAAAATTCTCAGCAGCTACCCTTGGGTCACACTGGTCATGATGGAACACGTATAGCCTTTTCTTTGCCATTAACCTCGATCCAGGCGCTGACTATTGTCTTTACCACCTCATTGCCGTCAGCGGCAATGATAACGACGCCTTGAGTGAATCAATGCATCACAATGTAGTAATCTATACTTATGATCCCCTAGAAAATCACAGTTGATATGAAATCAATGTGCAGCACTGTGGCTACCTTCGAGGGATTTGTGCCCCCCTCTGGTCCTTGGGATTTTATTTCATTGGAAAGGAACCATAGCTTGTTTACGGAGCATGTTCTATCATCGCTTGATTAGTTCGTTCCACCGATTGTTGCAGTACATTGACTACTCTGTTCGAATGACAGAACTAATTTCAACACGGAATTAATTTCAACTCGGAAATAATTTCAACTCGGAAATAATTTCTAATCGGAACTATTTTCAAGTCGATTTAAAAACCCTAACCCTTATTTCCGAGTTGAAATTAATTCTGCATTCCCTCTCTTCATATCAGATTCAAACTCTACCCAAAGTCGTTGTGTACCACATATCTAATAATTGACTCTGCACAGTAATGGCCGTCATTGACATGTTAACATCTGAGTTGATAATACCCTGGACTAACTCGACTGTGTCGTGCTTACGACGTCTGACCGCTTAAAATTGTTATTTTCTTTTGGCCACGTATGCTACATGCTCGCCAGTGTCCTCAGACCTTAAACACGAATGATCTGGTCACATTCAAGAAGTTTGCCATAACAAAGTCGCCGGATGGCGGCCAGTGTCACAAACATGGTGTGCTTTATCATTTGTCAGACTGAAAGCTGTTGATATCAATACGCCTGCAAGAGAATTGTGAATGTTACGATTTGGTGTTTTACTCTCAGTAACCGCTTGCGTCTTAGTGACTTTATTACCTTGTTTAGGGTATAATGATTAAAAGTAAGTAATAAAATAGATATGGAACAATATTCAATTCACAAGGAAGGTTATAGATTTATAAAGGTGCGAAATTGATTCTGGTGAGAAAACTTCATATATTCTTTCTGTGATAAGTTTATAAATTCTCCGATTATGTATCTGATTGTAGCATTCTGTTCTCTATACCGTCTACATTTACTGTTTACTTGTGTTTTATCTTCCTTGACCTTTATAAAGTTTGTGCTTACAGCGTTCTATTGGCATGCTATTAAAAGCGGCTCGGTTTTTTTTCCTAGGTTTTCCCAACGTACTCATGTAAAGTTTTCGCAGACAGATTGTTCTAAAACCTTAAATGTGTTATCTTGGACAACAGCCAAGTGCTATCTATGATAAAATGGTAAAACAAGAAAATCGATAGAGGAATTATAGACTTATGAGTCTGCCCACATCAGAAAATTTAAATCGAGACAAGCAACTTCAAAAATGTCTGCTCTTTCATCGATGTTAATATATTTGTCTCAAATCCGTTGCTGATTGGAATTTATGCAAACAATTAGTTGCTGTTTGTTAGTTTCTTATTCGATACATGTCCAATCTGCTTATGAAAGGGTTGCAATGATGCTGTTCAATGCGACTCGTTACATACGCACGCAAAATACCATCGAATAGAAATATAATGTCGCTTTCTTACATTCTCTTGACTGATTCTCACTTCTTCAGGAACGAGCTCAGTCAGTTTTATTCATTTCATAAAGATTCTAAAACTTGGCCAGTTTGAAAGCAAAAGGAACTACAACATCCTTCGAATGATTTCAGATGACGAAACAGTAAAGGTGACAAACTCCCGTAGAAGTATTTCAGATTACGAAACAGCCTCAGCGACACCCTTCCTTCGAATGATTTCAGATGAGGAATCAGTAACGGTGACAATCTTCCCCAGAATGATTTCAGATGTCGAAACAGCCACGACGATTCCCTCCCCTCGAATGATTTCATATGTCGAAACATCCACAGCGAAACCCTCTCATCGAAAGTTTTCAGATGACGAAACGGTAATGGTGACAATCTCCCCCAGAATGCTTTCATTTTACGAAACAGCCACGGCGACACCCACCATCAGAATTTCAGATGACGAAACAGCTACGATGGCAGCCTCCCTCCGAATGATTTCAGATGACGAAACAGCTACGATGGCAGCCTCCCTCCGAATGATTTCAGATGACGAAACAGCTAGGATGGCAGCCTCCCTCCGAATGATTTCAGATGACGAAACAGCTACGATGGCAGCCTCCCTCCGAATGATTTCAGATGACGAAACAGCTACGATGGCAGCCTCCCTCCGAATGATTTCAGATGACGAAACAGCTAGGATGGCAGCCTCCCTCCGAATTATTTCAGATGACGAAACAGCTACGATGGCAGCCTCCCTCCGAATGATTTCAGATGATGAAACAGCCACGTCGACAGCCTCCATCCGAATTATTTTAGATGACGAAAAGCCCATTGACTCCATCTCCGAATCCTTTCAGGTAACAAAACAGACAGCGATTTCCTCTTCCACCTAATGATTTCAGGTGACCTAACAGCAATAGTGACTCCCTATGATCCTTCCTTTCAAATGATTTCAGGTAAAGAAAATGCTGCGATGACTTCCTCCTTCCGAATGATTTCAGATAACTAAACACCCAGACACAGCGATTCCCTCCCCGCGAATGATTTCAAATAACGATTCAGCCACAGTGAATCCCTCCGTTCTACACAATTTGTTCGTTCAGATTAAACAGAAACTTCGAGAAAAGAATTTCCTAACCGAAAATGACCAAACCATTTTTGGCATGTCCAGGCACTTGAAGCTTCGTTTCCATACAAAGAGCAACCATTTCTTGCCGCTTCCATTGAGGAGACCTCTTTAAATTCATACAGCATAGAGATTCAGATGCATGTCTGATTTAAATTCATTTTTAAAATGTTAACATTGATACCAAATTTGCTTACTCTATATTATGTAATTTACAAAGAAATAAAAAAAATATTAGAATGTAAAAATTAATGATAATTTTACTGTAATATATCGATACATGTACCCACAAAGTACTCATGTAAAAAATGTGTCAGGAATTTTTTTTAGCGGTCGTAACTCCAACTAAATGCTGCAACATCTCATTTTTAGAGACGGTATCTCTTTGTCGTTGACAATGACCTTCCTCTGTCAAGTAGGTGTAAGATGTTGTTTGAAACAGCACTGTGCCGTTGTATGTGCTACTTCACCATCTCCCTGCATTCCAAACGAGGGCGTCCGTTTATTCAAATGAAATATGTAAAGGAGCGTCGTTTAAATCCCCCACCCCGTGGAATATGCCTTAACCACACAGTTAAGTGGTGGAAAGGATCCAGAGGTTTTTTGGCTTCTATAGTTAATTTGCCAATGCGAAAATGTTATACCTATATACATAGTTGTAGCCTCTGTCTGTCTGTCTGTCTGTTTGTTATCGAACTCCTCCTAGGGTTTTGGATATAGACCCCCATAACCGTATACACTCTGAAACTACATTACCCAGGCTAGTTGGATAAGTATATTTCATTTTGATTAAAGAGGGTACTGGGGGGAAAAAACCCACCTAAAACGGTTTCCCTTTCATATATATTAAATTTAAGTTTCACATCAGTTTCAAACTCTACCCGAAGTCGTTGATTTTTTTTTCCGTTTAATTTAAATTAAATTTAAATTTGAACAAGGAAATGGCACCTATCCAAAATATAAAAGAAGAAAGCCAAAAGATGGTGGTAACATCTGCAAGATCATTTTGATCAAAAGGGTCTCTCCTTTTGTTGACAAACAAATCCACTGAAATTTTATTCACTTTGATTTAAATTAAATTTAAATTTGAAAAGATAAATGACTTCTATCCAAAATACAGAGGGAGAAAGCCAGAAGATGGAGGTCATATCGGTATGATCAAAATGAGACAATATGGACGCCACAAATCAGTGTGTAGTGCCTTACCATATATATCTGTTGTGACAATTCAACTGCCATATCAATGTTGAAATCTGTTCATCAATTCATTCAATGAAGTATTGCATCAAATACACAGCAAAGGGATCAGATCAAGCTGTTTTTGTACACACACACACACACACAGATACACTGAAAATTTTCCCGTTTGATTTAAATTAAATTTAAATATTGAACAAGGAAATGACTCCTGTCCAAAATATAGACGGAGAAAGCCAGAAGATGGAGGTCACATCGGCAAGATCATTGAGTAATATTGAAACGCATCATTTTTCTCCACAAATTATAACAATGATTTAAAATCAATCATCATTTTCTTACAAAAAAAATGGGCGACAAGCAGCAAGGCGCAGGTAATTCGGCTAGTATCTTATATAGCACAAAGAAATGAGAATAATTGTACAGTGTAACCCGGATATAAGAGAGTTGTCGGGACCGGAGAATAAGTCTCTTATATCCGGGTTTGGCTTATTTTATATACATTAACACAGGCTCTAATTTGGGACCAGATAAAATCTCTCTTATATCCGGGTTTCTCTTATATCCGGGTCTCTTATATCCGGGTTACACTGTACAAACAACTCATGGAAAGCTGTAGAGTAGATTGGCTGAACTGTTTTAAAAACGGCATAAATACCACAAAGAAAGGGATACAATTGTTAGAACAACTCCGAGAAGTATATTTATTCTCAAATTTACAGAAGATGTCTTCCATATGGACTGTAAACATGCAGAAGACCGTAGAATAGATGTACTGAAACGTTGTGGGAATAACATAAACATCTCAAAAGATAGGTACGATATTACAGACCGCTTTTTAATATATTCGATTGCACAGGTGTCGGTTTTATCTATTTCTGTTTTGGAGTCTTTATAGTTTGTTTTTTTTTCTATTTGCAAAACGCTATTTAAACTTAATATTCTATTTGTCTTTTCAATAAAATCTTTCTCTGATTATGGCCAGGAAACGAAGAACTGTGAGAGAATATATCGGCCACAAAAATAGACAAAATATTTCATAGAAAAGTAATGTATAAAGAAAAAAACAAACTAGTAAAAAAAAAATCGAATGAAAGGCGGAACGAGTGAAACATTTATTTATAGTACGTCATCCTCTTTCAAAATTTTAAGTAGGAAAACAGAAAAGGAAAGACAACAAGCAACAAAAACAATTTGGTTAAACACAGGCAAACAATAAAATCAGGAAAAAAAACGACCCCATTATTTTTCTTTTCGAAAAGATATCTATTTATTCAGTGTTGGTAGTGCTTCCAAAAGAGGTCTTTATCCTCTTCATTTAAATATTTTTTACGCTTTATTGTTCGACTAATATTATTTTATTATTCATTCAATATTTTCTTCTGAATATCTTCTGCTTGTGCACACAACACCACACACACACACATACTCATATATATATATATATATATATATATATATATATATATATATATATATATATATATATATATATATATATGAATAAAGACAAAAGGAAAACGTATCTTCGCCGACGAGTTTCGTCTTCTGTAGGTCTTTATCAAAGCAAATGCAAGGATTTTATTCTGTAACCAGTATTTATATACAAGAGCAAAAATATTATTGCATTTTCAACATTTTTTAGCTAGGAACGCTCATCAATATTTATGAAGTTAGCAGAAACGTCAGGCAAGTTATGGGGAACGCGAAGTGATAAAAATAAATGTCTAATAAACCAAAGTGATTTTTATTTATTTTTTTTGGAAATTTTGTGCAAATTAGTATTTAAATTAATTTAGTTTAGGATCATTTTATGTGTTTTATAGGTTTAACCGTTTTCTTTTATTTTTTTTTAACATTTTTGTAGTAATGTATTTTGGATTGGGAAAGTAGTAATTCTTTCAGGAATGAGATATTAGAAAAAAAACCGAGGCGCCAATTTATCTTTTGATAAGATTCGATAGTAGCACTCTCGAAAATCTTCTTTCTAAGTGAGTTACTTTCTCTTTTGATAAGTGTGGCATTCTTTAGATTAAAGTTGTAGTTGAATTTATTTCTGCATAGATTATATGTTTATTAGATATTGATTTTGTATCACTTCACGTCTTCCATACATTTCAGCTAACCTAATGAACTCAAAATCTTTGAAAAACCAATAACATTTTCGCTCATGTATATAAATACTTGTTACAAAATAAAATCCTTTCATTTTTTTTTTAAGCTTTTTAAGGCGGGAGTGCCACTAGCACGCAAGGGGTTACAGAAAGTGGGAGTAAAGAGTCGCGAAAGAGGAAAGGATCAAGAGAAGGACGAGGAATAGGCCAAGGCATCTGGAGATGTCGATTGACATTGCATTTGAATAGTTGGAGATTATAGCTATCAGGGAAGCAAGTAAGAGGAAGGGAGTTCCGCAGACGGGAAGTGCGAGACATGGAACTATTGGAGTAGAAGAGACGGCTACATTTAATCATTTCGACAGTGAAATGTCGACCTACATGGCACGTTTAAATTCATGCAGTTTGAGAACCAGCGAAAATAGCTCCTCGTAGCAGTTACCTTGAAAGTATTTACAGAAAAGACAGAGGGAGGTGACGGCACGTCTGTGAGACAGTGACTGTAGACGAGATGCCAGGTCAGGGCCAACCACATTGCATATCCGTCTCTGGATTTGCCTTGATAAAGTCCTAAGGAAGACGAAACGCTTCAACTACGTTTCGCCATTTGTCTTTATTCATATTGTCTTTTTACAGATATACTCTGTGTCTGAAATTATATATATATATATATATATATATATATATATATATATAATTAGAAAATCAACCGATTTCGCTACCTTGGTTTCAACCTTTCGGTATCGATTTCGGTCAATTGATTTCCAAACGCCTTATTTTTTTGAAAAATAAAAAATTAGGAACAATATATTTTAAAAAAATAAATAAATGAATAAACGCACGAGGTGAGGAGGAGAAGGATGAGGAGCAGGGGGAAATCATGTGTATGGGAAATGTATGGCTGGAGGATTAAATGAAATATATATACTTTCTTTTCATCCCACTTCATATGAACTCACTACTGTTCCCTGGCCTAATTCAACACTGACCATTAACTTCTTTATTATATATATATAATGTGTGTGTGTCTGTGTACGTGTGTCTGTGTGTGCCCGTGTGTGTGTTTGTGAAAGGATATATATATATATATATATATATATATAGTCATCTACATACAACCCTGTTTCTGCAGTATCACAGCGCAACAGTGTGGCTAAACATCAGATTGCTTCCAGCCGGGACCGAAACTCAAACCAATTTGACATCAGTCCGAGATTTTATATATATATATATATATATATATATATATATATATATATATATATATATATATATATATATATATAATTAGGAAATCAACCAATTCTGCTACCTTGGTTTCAACTTTTTGCTATCTTCAGGGGATTTCGGTCAATTGATTTACTAACACTTTATTTTTTTAAAAATAAAAAAAATTATGAAAGTTATATTTAAAAATAAATAAATAAGCGCATGACGTGAGGTGTGGTAGGAGGTGACGAGGAGGAGAGGGAAATCTAGTGTATGGGAAATTTATCGGTGGGATTTTAAATGAAATATACATACTTTCTTTTCATCCCAATTCATATGAACTCAAAAGAGCCGTGTTAGTATACATACAACGGGGCATAATTTCCGATCTCTGGTCTAAAAGGTTTTTATATATAGTAATTCATCGAGTGTAGAAGAATTCTTAATAGAAAAGCAATGGATAGCCGTTTCGTCCGATTTAAAACTCATCAGTAGTGCGAATCCATTACCGAGAATCGAACACGGACCGTTTTTTTACAACGCAAGCGTCATACCAACTGTACCAACAGGCCTCGGCAACGAAGAAGAAACTGAATAGAATCGATATAGCGCCGCTACTCACAAATTCCGTGGTGTTACTCATCCAAGTATTTATAACCCAACGAGTTTGCCCCAAGTGCAACATTTTTTTTAATTCGCAGAGCATTAGCTGGGTCAAGCAAGGATATAGAAGTGATAGAATTTTGAGGAATTAAAATAATTAGTATAGTAATTCATCGAGTCTAGAAGAATCCTCAACAGTATTCTTCTAGACTCTCGTGTTGAGGACTCTTCTAGACTCGATGAATATATATGTATATATATGGCAAGTGGTTAGAACGTCGGAATTCTGACAGTGAGACCCGGGTTCAAATCTCACTATAGTCGACTTGTTAGGAAGTAGAGTTCCTGATGTTATCCAGCGTAAGGCACGGGTTGACCCAAGCCTTGTGAGATAAATTGGGTAGACGGAACCCTTAGGTCCTGACGATATCTTTGCTAGCACAAAGTCACAAGTCATCGACAGACATCTGACCGACGGACATTTCACCGAAAAATTACAAAAATAGTAACAAGCAATTCTCTAAGTATTTTAATTAGCAGTATTATAAGGTAGAATAGGACTAATAATTACCCCTGAATTTCAAGTGAGTAAATTACTAAATCTAAAGTTAAGAGTTTTCTTATTTCCAGGGTTATAGTATTACGGGTCGATTGTTTGATCTAATACAATCATTCCTGTCAAACCGTGAATTGAAGGTCGTTCTCAACGGATTCTCCTCCAGTTCCTATCCCACGAACGCAGGTGTTCCTCAAGGCTCCATCCTAGGCCCTACTCTATTCCTTATCTACATAAATGACCTTCCTGACGCCATAAATTCCCAAGTTGGCATCTACGCGGATGACACAATTTACTCCTGCCTCAAAAACAAATCTAGTGTCGCTGACAAAACTAACCTGGCCGTGCGTCTCGAAAAGGACCTCCAATCGGTTGTGAACTGGGGCACGAATGCCTCAAAAACATAAGAATGTCTGACGCTCAACTTCTCGAGAGCATCTCTCTGCGGCTGCTCGGTCTCACGTTGACTGCTAACCTGAGATGGAACAAATACATTGGCTCCCTGTGCCGCGCCAGGAAATTTTTCTCCCCGGAATCGATCCTTCAGATCTACAAATCAACAATTCGCCATTGCATGGAGTATTGCTACCATATATGGTCTGGAGCCCCTTCTGTTTGCCTCGGGGTTCTTGATAAGATCTAGAGACGGATATGCAATATAATTGGCCCTGTTCTGGCATCTCATCTACAGTCACTTTCTCACAGACGCGCCGTCACCTCTCTCTCTCTTTTTTATAAATACTTTCATGGTAATTGCTCCGAGGAGCTGCATTCGCTGGTTCCCAGACTCCATGAATTCAAGCGCCCTACGAGGCTGGCATCCCGCTCTCACCCTTTCACTGTCGAAACTACTAAATGTAGCCGTCTCTTCTATTCCAATAGCTTCATATCTCGCACCTCTCGCCTGTGGAACTCCCTTCCCTATTCCAGTTTCCCTGAGAGCTATAATCTCCAACTATTTAAATGTAATGTCAATTGACATCTCTAGTTGCCTTGATCTATCCACTATCCTTCTCTTCATCCTTTCCTCTATCCTATTCCTATCTGATCTTGCTCCAAATGTTTTGTAACCCCTTGCGTCCTAGTGACTTCCCGCCTTGCTTGGGGTGAAACGCTTAAAAAAAAAAAATTTATTGAAATTAGTATTTTTAAAAATATTTGAGTGTATTTGGGTAAAAAGTAGCACCTAATTATTTAAATTCGTATTTTAACAGTAAGATAAAAGCTAGTTCATTACTTTAAGATAATGATCATTAAAAGCGAAATTGAAAGATCTTTCATATCGTAAAAGCTGAAGATTTTTGCTGTAGTAAAATGTGCTTTTTCTCAAAATACTTATCATCTTACAGTAATATTTGAAGTAAGACATTATATATACAGAATAGATTTTTTTTAAAAACTGTCAAAAAACGAAAAATTATCAATTAATACAGTAAATAAATATAAATATATGTAGCACATTACAATAAAGAATGTGATATACATCTAAGTACGCCATTACATTTTTGGCTAAATGTCTATTCGCTTAAATGTCCGTTCGGCTAAATGTCCACCGGCCAAATGTCCGACTATCGCCTAAAATAGAGTACCGCTGTCATATATGCGCGAGAGTCTTCATTTTCTACTCTCGATAGAGTCCAAAAGCGCCTCGGCATCCTTGTCATGCGCCATGCATGATATACGCTTAAGCGATCATGTATCCTACGATACATGGCTGACGGGGCAGATTTTTCCCGCAGTACGTTGCCATTTCTTTCTGCGGTAGACCAGTTGCTATACAACGCTATAGAATCCGGTCTGTCCTGTTATTTGCCCATACCTGGGAGGATAAGAAGAAAATTCATGCCTTTCCCAAGGGTATTAACACGAAAGTGAATATAATGGATTCGACTGGAATTCGAACTCGGCTCTTCGAGTTCTCAATCCGAGTCGCTATCCATTAATCCACCGTGACCAATTATTTCCCTTTTTCCCCTTCGTGGGATGTAAGTTCCACTCAAGCAGGTTCTTCCCACGAATAGTTGCCTCGTGGAACCGTCTCCCAAGAGGTTGCTCCCCCGATCACTACAATCTTAACCTGCTCAAAACTAGGGTCAACCGTTATCCTCCGCGCATATCCGCATAAACCGTGCCTCTTACTCTGTAACCCTCTACCTTAAGTGGCTCTCTAGCCTTGTACAAGTTGAAGAAAATTATAAAAAAAACATTTGAAACGAATATATTATTTTTATAGTAAACAAGTTGGATTAGTAAATGTTTGTGCCTAGCCGGGGATCCATTAGTATATATTTTTCTATGGTTTCGACACTACTGTATCTACGGCATAGTCCGGACTTGGCTCCATCGGGTTATCACCTGTTTGGCTCCATCAAACTATATTTATCCTCGAAATGATAGCACAGAGATGATGCTCTTTGTTGTTGCAGGGGTGAAATCATGTCTCTCACCACTTGACGCCATGTTCACCGAAGAGGATATTACCGCGATCATATGCGAATGGGTCATCGGTCGCCATTGGGACTGCTTGTAAAAAGTAATATAGTATTTCTAGTAGCACATACACAAAGTCTTATTAGCATCGCAATAAATACGTCCGTTTATTAAATCAGAGGATCTTTTGTGTTAATTCACCCCAAAATAAAAAGAATTTATTTATACTAAAATTCCCACCAAATCCTCCCAGAGCGAGGCTCTTCTATTACACTCCGGTTGGTTTGACTTTTGATATCGCTCTAAATGTGGGCGACTCGAGGGCGGTCTTTCGCTTATATTTGCGGTTTATTTTCCGAAGGCATTATGGTTTGTCTAGATACATCCGAAGCGTTTGAATTTGAAGCGTTTGCCAAGGCTGAATCTGTAATTACAAAGGGAAGAGCGTTTCGTCTTCACTTCAGGTTAAATCAAAATGATGCTGCTCCAGACAGAAAATCGATATTGTTATGGACTGAATATTTCAAGGCCATTGGGTGTGAGTGAAATTGGGTAGATAGAACCATTTGGTAGCCTAGCTTGATTAGCGACAAAACTATTTTGGAGCCTAGTTTCTTTGGTAACAAAGAAAAGAATACTGAGCTGTTACGTGACACCTGTCCTTCTTGCTGGCCTTACTGAGAAGAATCAACTACTTCTCTTCTATGTGCCGTGTCCTTTCAGACCGTTGGTGATCATAGTTCTCCACAATTTCCTGTCTTTTAATATTTGTCTTTATGCCATATCTCCAAAACCCTGCTCCGCCTTGCATTCACTAATTCTTGCCAACTAGGCTGTGCGTTTCTTTCCTCTGTCTCTTTTACTTTTAATTTGTCCTGTGAGTATCAAATTTTCCAAGCCCTCCCCTCTCTTATTATGTGCCCCATACATTTCAACTCTCTCTTCCTGATATTATGCATCTTTCTTCTTTCAGAACGTAGGCGATCATGGATCTCCACCTCCTTCGATTCCTTTCAGCTCTCAACAAGTTCCTTCCCTCTGACACCGCCCCCAGACCACGTTCCGTCATCCACTTGCTTAAGCCCGTCAGGTATGTTATCCGTTGTTTTCCCTTGTCTCTCTTTCCCTCTATTCGACCCGTGAGTAACAGATTCTCTAGGCCCTCCTTCCTCATTATGTGTCACAGAAACTTCAGCTGCCTCTTCCTGATGTTAAGTATAAGCCTCCACCTTGTTTGTAACCTATCTAAGACCTTATCGTTGCTCACACGCTCGGTCTATGATATCCTCAGCATCCTTCTGTAGAACCACATCTGTCGCCTCGAGTCTCTTCTTCATCGTTGAGGAAATCGTCCAACATTCGCTGCCGTAAAGAAGGAGAGATGTCACGTAACAGGTCAGTATTCTTTTCTTTGTTACCAAAGAGATCCTCCTGTCTTGCAATACTCTGCCCAGCTTTTGAAATGTGTCCTTGGCCATCCCAATACGTCTACGGATACAAGTGTCATTTTTGTTACCATTGTCTTTAAAACATCATCGTTTCTCACATATTCGGTCTATGGTATTCTCAGCATCCTTCTGTAGAACCACATTTCTATTGCATCAAGTCTCTTCATCTGTGAGGTGAGTGCCCAGTGTTCAATGTCATATAGGATGACTGATACTACATAACAGTTCAGCCCTCTTTGTTTCTAACGATATTTTCCTGTTTTTTAATACTTTGCTTAGCTTTTGGAAGGCATATTTCATATCGTAATTAAGTGCAAGTTTGTAAACAAAAAGTTTTATGTTATTCCTTCCATTTTCTTCTTCTCGTAATAGTGGCTAGCAAAAGGGGTAATGAATGACAAGTAATAAGCGTCTGCCTACAAACGTCTTTCAAAGAGACGCAAAGAGGATGTATTAACTGTAGCAAAAATATACTATACATGTTTTACACAATTTAATATATTTAGATCATCCATTTAGAAAAATAGTGTGCAGGAAAGGATTTTTTATGAGAGAAAATGTTTCAAAGTTTGTTAGGCAAATATATTTATACAGATATATATTTAGGGAAATGTTTAAAAAAGAAAAGACATTGCTGATAGCGTTAATAGAAAACCTTTTATGGTTGATCAAGGAGAAAAATGTTCGAGCATAAGATGTTCTGATACGTGTGTGAAAAAAAAGAGAATGTATTATTACGAGTAGCATAGATTCAGAAATCTTTATTTATACTTATCTAGAGGCTCCAGGGTTGATTATTTTCGGAGTCTGGTTTCTTTATTTTTATTGACTCAAAAGTTTTACTTGGTGTGTAACAATTAGTCAGAAGATTTTATATTATATTTTTTCTTTGTATATTTTTAATGCTGCGGTCCTTCAGGATGTAGGCGAACATGTCTCTCTACAGCTTCTTTTCTAGAATATCTGTCAGTTTCCTTGACTTTTTTAAAATGATAGAAAACCTGTTTTCTGCTGCTTTTAGCACGTTTGTTTTTTAATTCATAGCCTTCTCCTAGACAAGTTAGTAGGAAAAAAAACGTCTTCATACTTTTCCCAATGGAATTTGCCGTCCTGGGTAAGACGATAAACTACGTCCAGCAGCAAGGCCTCTGATCAGGCGGTTTTGAAGAGCGTGGAACCAACTCTTAAATGCTGGTTCTCCCAGGTACACCCTAACCCGGGGTGGTAGCACCTGTTAGGGACCTAGCTATAGGCAAATACTTGACTACCCAAACTGAGGTCAAAACACTATGAAAGTGTAAAAATTGGTTTTAATACCAGCAGTACATTTTTTGAAGGAAAAACTATTACCAGCAATAAAAATGTTGTCGGCATTAAATAACCCATTGAGGTTGATATACCGTAAAACAAAACAAACCAGACCTAAGCAACCAAGGGAACTTGCGTAAAACTGAACGCAGAAGAGTAGGACAGAATTTGAACTCTGCTCACCGGTTTGACTTTCCTCACAGATAACAGTTACGCTGCTTCATTATTATTATTATTATTAGTAGTAGTAGTAGTAGTAGTAGAGTTTTATTTCCTTTGATTTCTGGTGTATACTCATTTCTTACCGGGTCCTGACCAGAGACCTAAGGTCAGAAATGGAATCAAAACATTTTTCACTAAGCAGTTTTGAAAAAAAAAATCGCACATATTTTACATAGATAAAGCCCTTCATAAGATGTGGCCTGTACTTGTGAGTACAATTTTTGGTATTTTTTAACCCTCTGAGCCCTGACCACCGCTTTACCGGTGGTAGAGAAAAATGACGTAATGGCCATCCACCGGTTGAACAGTGTTAGAGAAAAATGACTTAATGCCCAGCTAGCGATTGAACCATGGGTAAACACTTGTAACTATTTTTATATCTACTGTGAAATATTACATACAAATTCTCAGGCAGAAAGGTTAACATTGTCCAGGATCGCAGAGTTCAAAGGGTTAAGGCATTAGCTACCAGAGATTCCTTCAATGAGTCTATCAGAATCTTTTCCAGCCAATCCGAGGGCTCCAACTACAACTGGAATTGTTAATGCCTTCATGTGCCACATTTTTGAGACTTCGATTTCAAGGTCTTTGTATGTTGATAGTTTTTTTTAACATCAAAGATACATTGCCGTCTGCTGGGACTTCCATGTCAATAACGAAGAACATTTTGTCTTTGCGGTCTCTAATCACGATGTCAGGGCGATTAGCTTTTAATTGTTCTGTCTCTGCGTATTGTAAAGTCCCATAAAATTGTTAAAGGCCCTATCTCTGTAAGGGGGACTGGGTGGTGTTTATACCAATTTCTTGCACTTTTCTTTCCGTAAGCGTTGCAGATTTTCCAGTGCAGATATTGGCCTACTCTGCCGTGCCGTGTTTTATATTCAGTGGGTGCCAATACTGTGCAACCTGATACAAGATGGTCAGTTGTTTCTGGATATTTATCACAGAATCGGCATTTTGGACTAACACAATTTTTCAGTGCGTGCGCTTGGTAATTTCTAATTAGCAAACATTAGTCCTGTGCAGCAAGAACAAAACCTTCAGTTTCAGCTTTTAACCCTGCATTACGTAGCCACTGATAGGCACGGGGTTTATCTACATCAGCTTGTTTGGTACGGGCAGAGTATTGACCGTTACGCAGTTCTGTATCTGGTCGGTTGTAATTGTTTTTGCTTTCTTTTTTATGTATTTTGCAACCTCAGTCGGTGTATGCTTTACTTGTCTTTCTTCACCCACTTGAAACTCCATTTTGAACTTATTGGCTTCCTTTATTACTGAATAAAGTCGCTTACTACTTTCATGTTCTTTGGCATAGATCATCATCCAGTCTTCTGCAGTTTCTAGGTATCTTTGAAGGCCAATTGTTGTAGTTTTGTAAGACAGTTCTAGTTGAACTAATCCTCTGCCTCCTTCGGATCTGGGTACATACAGACGATCACCATCAGCCTTGGAATGATGCATGGAGTGGCGTCCATTCGCTTAATGTCAGCTATGGTCCAGTTGAAACTGTATTGCACCACAGGGACAGCTAAGGTTTTTATGGCTGATATTGTTATTATTATTGTTACTATTACTACTACTACTATTATTACTATTGTTATTATTGCTACTACTACTACTACTATTACTGTTATTATTATTATTATTATTTGCGTATGGTATGTTTCATGTTTTGTATCCTGTAGAGCCGGGGCCAAAGTATAGTCTTTAGGCCCTATAGGACAATTGTCATTTAATTGATAGCACTTTTCTTAGTATATGGGGTGTCCCTATTAAGACGATCTTCTGGGCAACTTGTATATTGATGTTACCTGGAACACTGTTAGTAAAATTGTCCATTCTTTTTTTTCTCACGAGGCCCAGAGCTCCGATTACTATTGGTACAGTCTCAGACTTCATTCCCCGCATCCTGTTAATCTCGATCTCCACGTCCTTGTATTTGGACAATTTCTCGATAATTTTCATGGAGGTGTTTCTTTCAGATGGTACTGTTATGTCAATAATCATACACTTCCTGAATTTCAGATTTGTTGGCTTTTATTTCCCTGTCAGTTTGAATTGGCATATATAATAATAGTTACATCGTTATTTTGGGTAATTATGTCTGGTTGGTGATCATACCATCTCTCAGTGGTTTCGATTTTGTGCTTCTTTCATATCTTCCAGTACACATATGTTGCTACCTTGTTATGTCTGGATATATTCATTTTTTGCTAGTTCCGGATATCCTGAGATAATATGGTCGATAGTTTCATCATATTTTCCGCAAATCCTGCATTCCGGGTTAGTTCCAGCCTTGATTATTTGACAGTGATAGGATCTGTTTGCGAAACTTTGGTCCTGAGCTGCAATAATTAGGCCTTATGTCTCAGCTTTCAACACGGTGCTCCTCAGCCACTGATGTGTTTTCTGTTGGTTCACATCTGCTTCTTTCGTTCTTTTTAGGTATTTGTCATGGAACACCTTGTCCCATGGGATTTGTGTGAAAGTGATCGCAAACGACTAGGACAGAATTTGAACTCTGCTCGCCGGTTCTACTTTTATCGCGAAAACAGTTATGATTTATTATTAATATTATTATTATTATTATTATTATTATTATTATTATTAATACTGCTACTATTATTATTACTCCCATCATTATTATTATTATTACCTTATTATAATTTATCAAAGACGCTACATGGTTTCAGTGATCGAAAGAAAGAAAGAAAAAAGAAAGGTAAAAATAAAAGCGTTTAAAGTCTCCTGCCAATACCTCATAAATAATGGACTCGCGTGGAAAGACGGAAAAGACATATCAAAGGCGTTACTTGGTTTCAGTGACAGAAAGAAAGAAGAAAAGATAGACTTGTTTAACGCCTGTTTCAGTGAAATGAAAAAAGTTTTCAATTTAAATCTCCTCATTTTTACCCCCTTACTTCTTAAAATAACGACCAGCATTCATATTTATGATTGTTATTGCACTATTTTGTTGATGCGACTGAGGAATTTCTACCGATATTTTATTCTTGTAGAGCTTTCCATGAGCTTATTCAATCATTAAAAATTAAGAGTCATCAAAAAGTCCAAACAGGAAAAACCGTTAAATTTTCAGGAATACTTCTAATTATTATTATTATTATTATTATTATTAAAACAATGATTTGTGGTCATTAGTTTTGTCGAATTGAAAAATGTTCACTTCAGACGATATAATAATTATTATTATATATTGCTAGGAAATTAATTTTATTTTAATGTCAGAATATATTTTTCAATATGTTGTCAGAAATTTTCTAAATGAATTCTAATGTATTTTCATAAAATATGTATAATGGCTATAAATCATTTTGACGTACGTCAACAGGCTCCTGTTCACAGAAATTGAAAAGTTGTAATTGCAATACGAATGAAAGCAGTCAAATTAAGTATCAGTTGCTGTTGCTGCTACTACAAAATCTCATACCATAAGTACGTTGAACCGACGACGGCCATCTTGTTCCACCAGTTCTCACGATCTGGGCAGAGCATTGGAACATCTTCCAGTGCTAGATTTATCTGCTGGAAGTCCCTCCATTCAGATGGTAAGCCCCAGTATTGGAAGTTAAAATCACTCCTTTTATACCATCATTCTTAGCCAATCTTTTTGCGCTGAACTAAGGAATGCATACAAGACCTTACGACAAATATTTCAAAATCTACGTACATATTAAATACTGTCTTGCAATATCACATTGTGTAGTGATGGTGATGCTGAGCAATCAATAGCTTTCCAGATTGACGGCAGTCGATGACTAAAAAGAGACACATATGGCGGTGAAAGATTCTTGCTCAGCATCGCCTTCCAGAGATATTGATAAAAAACAACCAATCATATAGATTACCGATCCTAATTTTTAGGCTTCTCGGCCTTCGGGCTTGGATGTAACTGCATCTGTTTTACCGCCTCATTAAACTGTGAGGGTTGCTTGGTTATCTACGTGACATGCTATGGAAATAGCAACAGAGTAGCGAAAGGCTCGTGACGTTTCGTCTGTGGGTAATGAGTTGTGGGGTGGAAAATAATTAATCCCCCACAAGGCCCCGTAGAAACTTTTGAACTCTATCAAGATAGACAAGTGAGCAGTACTAACCCAAGTATGACAGCAATACTTTTTTTGGCCTGATCTGGCTCTTGCAAGGATAGCGGATAGAAGTGGGTGGGGTCAGGTGCTAATTTTTAGCGTTACAAGGAACCGGCCATTTTTCCAGCATCTTTAGCAATAGATCGGATATATGAGTTCTACTTGAGGTCTTTGAAGAGATTGAGTCCCAGTAGACGTCCAAGGCAACGAAGCCTCCTCGAGTGAGATCCCCTCTATCAAGAGGGGTGAAAGTTCAGTGTCTGCTCGCTTGAAGTGTGTAGAAAAATATACGAAACCACCGTTTGTCTGTGACAGAAAACAGAAATACTGCATGAATTCAACGCTTCTCTGTACCAATTGTTTACA
This sequence comes from Acanthosepion pharaonis, assembly GCA_903632075.3. Taxonomy (NCBI): domain Eukaryota; kingdom Metazoa; phylum Mollusca; class Cephalopoda; order Sepiida; family Sepiidae; genus Acanthosepion; species Acanthosepion pharaonis. Next base: position 2,510,731 of record CAHIKZ030000002.1, read on the forward strand.
CAAAGCTCGACAGATTACAGGTAAGATGGTCGAAACTATATATATCAACAAAAAACAACATGGCTGAAATGTAAATTCTGTCTTTTTACGCGTGTCTCTTGACTATATGTGCAGAGGAGGCTGACGGCGTTCGCCTGTCGATGCCTTTGGCGCCATGATATAAAAAAAAACCGTGACAGACTCGTTCTGTCGTTTATAAAAGAAAACCGGATGTGCAGCCTACGAGATTGATGGAATAAACCGGATGTGTTGGCTATGAATTAATGTACCTACCTTCAAAGGCATATAAACTCAGTGTCAGTGAACATGGAAGTAAGCGGAAGCCGATAATGTGGAAGAGTGGTTTTGCGGCTATTTGGACTTCCGGCTCTGTGAATTTGTGACAGTTTTCCACAGCCATGGAAAGCAAGCACTTCAGCATGGGATAATAGTCAAAATAGTCTGTTTCGCTATTAACAGCGAGTAGCAAGTTCGATGCCTACTGGTGACCCACTATCCTTCTGATATGGATTAAACTTCAGGATAGAATGGGTTGTCTAATCTTCAGTGACTACTAGTCTAAAGAAGGAATTATCCGATATCAAAACCGTTGAAAAGGCAAGACGAAACGACTCAATCATCCTCAAAAAAGTCACTGTCAGTTTCTCAAAATTCACAGATAATAAGACAAACAAAATCACTAGGGAACCATGAACGTCTATATATAAAAGTAGACACTGGCATCAACACCGCGTGGCGAGAGTCTGTCGCATGCTTGATTGCAATCTTCAAGCCTTTTATATTACCTACGCACTATCCTTGCTATTGAGCCCCGCACATAATAATCGGGTGGTTGTGATCAAGTGTAAGGGGTGATGTGGTCGCAGAAATTGTCTGACTGCCATGCTCTCCTGCTTGTGTGGCATGGAAAAAAGTGTTGTTGCCAGACATAGGGTCTCCCAGCAGCTACCTTCTTGAACCAGGGTAGCAATACCTCTTGAAGGTACTTGATGTAGGCCTCCTTGTTGAGTCTGATACCTTCACCAACAATTTCGGGAGTTCTTTTTCGAGCTGTCGTACCTTCGTAGTCACCATTTGACTCATCCAACTCTTTCCAAATCCTCTGCACAATTCCCACCTTGACAATCAAACCCTATGAAATGTTCGTATTGGAGCTTCCGGCACGAATGCCAAGCAGTACAGCATGCCGTTTCCAAATTTCTGACGGGGTGAATTGCGTCATGGTGCTTTAATTCTCACAGAAGGTGCCCAACTGACCCTCCTATACTGTGCAGTAGACAAAACAAACAACGCGCATGCGCTAAATTAAAAATATATCATGGCGACAATTTATTCATCGCGCTCTGGATAATTCATATAAATATATTTCCAGATGAACGTATCTCATCCATAGAGAAAAAAAAACGAAATAATGTGGTGTCTTTTCTTTAAGATGGAATGAAGTTAAATGCAGGGAAAATGTAATTACTGTGGCATTCTTTGGTTCAAAGACGAAAAAAAATTGATGCAAATTTTTTTTCTAAGATTACCTTGACATTTTAAATATTTCGACTGCATATTCTTCACGTTAGAAAAACGTGATTTATTCAAGAAAGATATTAACATCATCCATAATATGTATTAGGAACAAACAGCCTGTATTCGGATAGAAATAGAAGTAAGCAAGTACACAAAAACTGACAAATGACAAGGATACGTCTTCTCAACGGATTAAACACTACAAATGGGATTTATTACTGGCGTACACGGTCTAAACAACACAGACACGCAGGGGATATTGTTTTGATGGCAGACACAAAATGTAGATTTTTCAGGATTTTTGTTTTTACAATGATGCCTGTACGAGACCTAAGAGCCACTCAAGTTAGAGGGTTACAAATTAAGAGGCACAGTTTTATGGGAATTTGTGAGGAAGATAACGATTGACCATAGACTAGAACAAGTTAAGATTGTAGTGATCGAGGAAGCATCCTCTTGGGAATTGGTTAAAAGAAAAAAGTACTAATTATCAATGAGACAGAATGTTTGGTCATTAATGTTGTGGGCTTGTTGGGGCCAGAAATAAAGACACAAAGAGAAGAATTGAGTTACCAAACATATTAACAGAAAAACAGTAATACAATCATATACAAACGATCAAGAATGTTAAGTCCGACTGTTAGAGCTTACAATATTTATTCGTACTATGATACAAAATGTGGCACAAGGCCAAAATGGGGATTGGGAAAAAGGACGGTTCACTTGTGTCTTAACTTTAAACTTAGCTAGCCACAAACACTGACCCAAACATACAAACACTAGTTCTAACGCCAAAGCTACACATTCTTACATACCTTTCTTACTACGTCCACCATAATGCGTCATTGTCTCTATGAAAATGCTAAATAGTCCCCATATGTACAATTCATTGTCTGTTGGGAGGGGTAATAAAACAACAATTTAAAAATCCCCAATGAGTATGCATAATATGGACAAAATATTTTACAAGAAAACTAAACCAAATAATGTCAGTAATAACACCCCCACCCAATCCTTAAACGTGGCAGAAACATCAATTAACTGAATGAAATCGATGCAGGATTATAATAGTATAAAACATTTATTCATCCCAAGCACTCACATATACACGCATTCGTTCAAACACAACAACAAATACGAAAACACACACGCGAAACGAAAGGCACCCCGCATCTACCAGAGAACTGACATCCCTGACCACCTAACGAGGGATGGGATGGGGAATTAAACTAAAGAAAAATAGGGACAGAAATAAAAGGGGCCGATGAGACATACATACCCTAGCTAAGTTAACTGAAAAAAGAAACTAAAGATTCAAAAACAAACCTAAACTAGCCTAATTTCGGAATGTTCAACCCAGGAGGAACAATATCCTGATGCCTAACCGGCATCAAAGTGCCACTCCAGGTCAGCCCCTTCAACTGTCAGAGCTGACTCCTGGAAAACTACCTTTCTAAAAGCAATACCTGCTTGTATTTGTAACTTGGAAGAGTCCATCTGTGTATGGATAATTGACCATAAAAATTAACAAGATGAACATTTTTTTATTATTTTTCACCGAATACAAGGCTCAAGGGAAACTGATGATAAAACGTAATCTTCAGTGGCCTTGTACCGGCTGAAGTTGAAATTGAACTTGAAGTGTATACCACGCATCTAATAACGATGTGGATGTCTAATTAGCTATTCAGGGAACGTAATGAAATCCAGAGAAGAAAAAAAAAGAAAAAGATTAAAATCTGATACACCTGTTCAATTTAGAATTAATCTAATTTTAAAGCCGTGTATATTAAACACTGATTAACTTTGCAATTAGTGATTTTTATTGATAATGATCTCTTTCTTAAAAATCGATCAGTGCGTCAGCAGAAGCTTCAATGAAAATGCTTTCCGATATATCAGTAAATGCAAGTGTGAATATTACTTGATAACATCTGAAACTCACATTTATGAATGCGGTTTTTCTTCACATTGTATTTCCATCGATGTATTTTGAATGCACTTCTTTATTTCAGAGTGAATATTAATGTGCATCGCGAAGATTACATGCAAATATTTATGCACATGAAAGAGTAAATGTTTGCATGTAATCCTTGGTATACAATTGTATCGAGTTGCGCGTTGGTATACACGCGTGTAGAAATATACATGTAAAGGTGTGTGTATATCCAGTGTGCAGCTAATTAAAGTATCAGAAAACAGAAAAAATTCGTTAGTAACAAAGAAAAGTGCGCCGAACTGCTGTCATATCAATCCTCCTGCATGGCAGTGAAAGCCCTGAGCATAACTTGGGAAAGATAGTAAAATGGTTTCTTCTTGTCTTCTCCAAGGTCTTGAATTCAGAGTTTTCATTCTTCTTCAATGGCTGACAATCAATACTAAAGAGGACTGGTTACTCTGGTTAGCTTGGAGATAGCTTCTTGCCTTTCCCAAAGATAGTTGTGCAAAGTGAGGGTGGTTCCGCTAGACGCAAGAGATATTTTATATTTGAGATAAAATTCGTTCATTTTATTCTTGAGTCAAGTGGTCCGGTTCATACCAGTCAAAACGTAGAAATTGGTCAGTTTTGTACTTGAGTCAATTGATCCGTTTCATAGCAGAGTCATAAGGTAAAGATTGACCCGTTCTGTACTTGAGCAAAGTGGTCTTGGATATACCTGGGTCAAATGTTAAACAATTAAATTCGTTGGTGAACACTTCTTTTTCTAATTTAGTCGTTCTTACAACTTTTATATTTCTAGAAATATATGCCCTTGAGTAAGTATCTATCTATCTATCTATCTATCTCTATATATATATATATATACATATATATATGTATATATATATATATATATAGATAGAGAGAGAGAGAGAGAGAGAAAGAGAGAGAGCATGTATAAATATAAAATAAAATAATAATGCTAGCAATTAATATAAGTAAAATTATATAATTTAACGTATATCAAATTGAACTGAATTTCTTCTAGTAAATCGTTCAAAATTAAACTAGAGCGATGAATATTGTTAAATATGATATAATAATGGTGAATACCTATCGAAGATCGACTCGAGAGTTTCGTAATTTTTCAGTCAGTCATCGGGACTTTCGATGAGAATGATTGCAGTCATCAGAGGTTTTCTTATACTTGCCTTTATATATACTTGCTATATATTGCATTCTAAGTCACTTGGAATGCAACATAAACTAAATTTATAAAAATATTTATATGCAGCAAATTAAGAAACGGTTTTGACGTTTTTTTATATATATATTTCATCCAATACAAGGCTCAAGTGCCACGCCAGTGTTACTGAATGAGATTGCTATAAGAGGGAAAGGAGGAATTATGAAACGCATCTTATGAGGACGGGTGTGGTTGATAGCGGTTGACAAGATAGTAGTGATCAGAGCATTCATTCAAGTATGTTCAATATATATATATATATATATATATATATATATATATATATATATATATATGAAGAAATATAGTTTTATGCTGTGCTATATTTATGGGATAAAGTGCTCAATATCAGAGATAGAGCGTATGTAAATATAAATCTAAAAGTGAACACTGAAGTCAACATTCAGAGGCGACAGGCTGTTTCATGCTAAATGCAATCGTCAGGCCGCAATTGTCGGCCTGACGATTGCATCTAATGAAACAGACTGTTGCCTCTGGAGTGTTGACTTCAATGTTCATATATATATATATATATATATATATATATATATATATATATATAGAGAGAGAGAGAGAGAGAGAGAGAGAGAGAGAGTTGCCATTTGGAGAGCTTAATTAATAGGCATATGAAAAAAACATTTCTTCCTTAGAGAGATGCCTTCTGTTATCAAAATGCATTTTAAAAGATGTCTAATATCATATATAGAATATTTGATGTTTTATGCCAGCAAATTCCATTCTCTTCAGCCAACTCTTCTTGTTTGTTGAATAAATATAAAGATTCCTAAAATGGCACAAACTCAATCAATATTATTAGACAAAAAAAAAATGAAAATCAGTGTTGATCAAACTACGGGCTTGTGTGCGTTCCATGAAAGCATTTCAAAGATTTTTTTTTTTTTGTGCATTACGCGATTTTCGTCAAAACTCTTTTTTCTTTTTTCCAATTTTAATTAATGTCCAATGAAGATCTGCGACAATTTGTTCCTTTCATTGAATCTTCATGAAGGTTTCGAAAGACAACTAGGTTAATAGATCATTTTATAGTAACCGACGCAAATTAGGTTAGTGGATTCACTTTACCGTCTGACGCATAAATGACGCGATTTTCATCCCTCCCGATGTATCAGTTGTTGGTTATTGGTTACTATAAATTGTCAATGTTAAGAGTAATGTTTCTGCATGTTTATTATTCAAGTATTTCTTATACCGGTGGCTCGCCATGAAAGTTCAGAAAAGTAGTTTACTCACCATTGCTATAAGATTGATGGAATTGATGTAATATTAAGCAACCAGCAAGTTTGCTCGAAGCTGCCTGGAAAATATCATCCTAGAATAACATTTTTAACGTAATATTTTTTTTTAACTATGATTTGGAAATATCAAAATCAAGCAAGTAAAAAAATTAAATATATGGTAAATGTTTGTTGTGGAGTATTTTCACAGTGGAGGCTTGTATTTCTAATAAGTCGTACAAAACGTTAGGAACTTGGAATACAATAGTCAATGACGCAGCAAATCTAGTTGTGATGGTTGGTACTTCAAAATGTCCGAATCTCAACACCGTTCTGCAGACTTGCTACTGCTACTTCTTATTATCTATGGGAGAGTCCATTACCAAAGAATAGGTACTATGGCACAACAATGTTTAAACAGAGGACTGAAAAATGTGACCCTGAAACCAGAGGTGTCATTGGAAAGAACAAAAAATGTCTCTCAAAAACTTAAAAAACAGAAGAATCTCTATAAACTTACAGCACCTGATATTCCTAAGCGGTCACTCATCTAGTTAATGACCAGGCTCGATTTAACTTAACCTCAGTGATCGTACGGGAACTGGTGTTTCGGGATGATATGGCCGTAGTCCGGCGACGGATTGGAAGTTTTGGAGAGCCGTGACTCTACCGAATCGTGACTCTCCTGCATGCAAGTCATTTCAGCGGCACAAACCGACTGTCGGTAGCAGTGAACAGAAAGGAAATGAAAGGGGGAACAGAGAAGAATATCAAACGATACAAGCGCACCAGCCAAGTCCTACGAATGGGCGTAGGTGGTCTCCAACTGACGCAAGTTCAACACGATCCCCGTGTCAGCATCGGTCGTTCCTCGAGGACAAATCGAGTCGGTCGAAAAAAATAGTTTCTAGAGAATGAGGCCAGAAGAGCCGGGAACAAATACAATGGACAATCAAACGAGTGTATGGGATTTTGTTTGCCCTTTCTGTTATTATTGACGCAAAAGCTCTGGCAACAGCTGGTTGGGAAAATTTGCATTTAGAATTATTTTACTTTACAGTTGAAACCTTTGTTAATGTCGTAGCAGTTACAGTCTTAGATGACACTGATTATTAAAGTGTCTCTAATATAATTCAATCTATTGAGCGTTGGAAAATGGTCCAAGTATTTTCTATTTCCTTGCTTTAACTAACAAACACTAACTCGTTACTTCCGTATAGAAATCGCAACCCAAATTATACAAGAGACTTTTTATCTTGTTTCTTAATTAATTTGAGATCCAGTCCTCAATGATATCCGTTTTTGTTTATCAGTCTCGTTTTGTCTATCAACTTCAGTTTTCAAAAATTAATCTTTATGTATTTTTTTTATTTCAGATAAAAAAAAATCTGAAATTTTCTGTTTCGTGCCCTGATCTGAAATTAGAATTTCTATGAATTTTAATAAACATAGACTTTTAGAAACTTGCTTTTTTTTCTGGTAATCAGAGACGTAATCTTAAACCTAAGTAGGTTTTTATATAAGAGGTTTGATCAAAAAGTATCGAGACAGTTGCTATAAAAAGAAAATTACAGACGCATATCAATTCAACATTTAATCTCCTTCGAAATAGCCCCCTTCGAAATCCACGCACTTTGTCCAGCATCGTTTCTATTGATGGAAGAATCCCTGGAGAATAGTTAACATCTACTTGGTCGCATTCTCTTGGATTGCCTACGACTTCTTGAAATCTTTGTCCTTTCAAGTAAAATTTGATTTTTGAAAAGAGTAAAAAGTCACAAGTAGCAAGATCTGGGGAATATGATTGTTGTCGGACCTGCGGGATGTTGTCTTAACTAAAAACTGCTGCACAATCTATGATCACTAATGGACCCTCTATGGTGGGGGTGAGACGACCACACTCTACACACTTTCCTTCCAAGCATTGCATAAATAACGGGCTTGAGCGAGAATGTTATAACTAAATGCAGCGGTTCTCAACCTAATTTGCCTGATGCAACCTTTTCACCATGTCAGAATGTAATCCCCCCCTTTTGCAAGGTTGTCAATTTCAAGAGGTACGTTCCAAATAATATGTATATATTATTAAAAAAATCTTCATTCTTTTCCCTATTAGTACATAAACATTTACAGGGATTATTTTTTTAGTGGCAAAAAACCCAAAAGCTCGCGGAAAGAAAATTCAGCATGACGTCTCAGTTGCGCGGACGGATACAGATTGCATGTTGTGCAGCCTAAGGATTTCGAAAGTTAACGTTTTGTGTCTACCAATCTGTTGTCTCAATTTTGAAACCCTGAAATTCCCCTTTGGGGATGGGGGTGGGATTCTCACTGGTTGAGAATCTCTGGTGTATGTGCGACAGAATTCACGGTCAATCTGTACCAAGCGGCTTTACTCTGCGTACTTTGACTCCGTTACCATAGTAACAGTACCAATACATTTTGATCATACCTCGTATGTACAGAATAACATTATGTTTAGTCAAATAATTTCTGTTTTTGTTTATAAACTTCAAAATGGACGATTACATTTTTATTCAGTTATTTTTTTTTCACCATTATTTGCAATGATACCTTTTGAGTAAAATTCCGAAGCTTTTGATGTGAAAAAGGTTTTCAACGATGTCTAAAAATTCATCAGAGAAAGTTTTTCTATATCAAAGCATTGTTGTTAATAACACAGAATCTTTGGAAACAGCTGTTTGCGTCGTCTAACAAACCCTCAGTGGTTTCCTTCCGTGCTGAAATCGCAGCCCAAATTATAAAAGTGATTGATTTTTTTTAAATTTTTCTTCTTAGCTCTTATGGGCTTTCCGGTTGTATCACATGGTAGCACAATCTGCAAAAGGTTGATAAGCCGTAAAAAAAAAACAATCAACAAACTTAGTTGTTATGAGTTTGAGTCATAAATAATATCCGCATTTGTTTATCAATTTTATTCTTCTAAAAAGCAAAGCTTATGTTTTCTTTATTTCAGATGAAACCTCGGATACTTTCCACGGAATATTCCTGTGAATCTTTCACTTTTCAAAATGATATTTAATAATTATAAGTTAGATATAGGAAGAAAAAAAGATGTTACCTTAAACTAACGGGAGGAAGATATGAGTAAATCAAAATGTTTATGAATGAAAATATAAATTTAAAACAAAAAAAAAACGCATGTTCAAATTTACATATCTGTCTATATCTCTGAGTTGAGGTATTATGATTACTTACATTATTCGGACTGTTATCCTCATCTTCGTTGCTATATACACAACGTTTTGGCCGTTGTACGCTCCGGCCTTCTTCGGGTGATTAGAATTTCAACCGAACCCTTTATTTCGTCCACCGAGGTAGATTGTTCTAGTTCCACGTGTCATGCTTCTTCCGAATGTCTCAGTTATTTCCCTTTAACCAAGTTTTGGTTCGCCAATGCTGTATCCTGGTATTGAACTCACAACTCTTTGGGTCTAGTCACTAGATCTAATTAACGTCTGGACCATGTGACATTGAGGACATCTGTGTATGAATTTTGGGGACTTATAAACCTAATAAAGGATTCGGTTCGAAATATAATATATGAATATGGCAATGAAGACGAGGATAACGGTCCGAATATTGTAAGTATTCAAATTTACAATAATTTTTCCTTATTTTCTTTGTCGTTCGTTCTGTCTCATCGTCATCATTTTATTCAGCGCCATTTGGACCACTGTGGGGATCCCTTCACCCACCCATATCTCACAATTGTGGTTCATGCTGACATTCAAAGCAGAATAGTGCAAAGGCTTGCCGATTCTTTTTGTACAGTCCCTTTTCTCAGAAATTAAATAGGCAGACAGAAGGTGGTTTGAATTCATTGCTTCCTTCACCTAGACTGGTTGCCAACCCATATTATAGGGCGCAGTCTGTCCTATTTTACCCATAGCTCGGGGGAAGAGAGGGATTGATACCTTTCCCAAGGAGTCGTGAATGCAATAAACTCGAATGGAATTCGAACTCGGACCTCCGTTTTGTCAATCCAAGCCGATATCCATTACGAAAGGAAAAAGATTTCCTCATAGAAATTCAAAAATATCCATTATAATTATGTATTAGCTTGAGTTATAAGTAATTTCCGTTTTCGTTATAAAATTAAAATATAATTACATTTTATTCAGTTATATATTTAACATAATTTGCAATGATTTGCGGTTCTACTATAGACACCAATGTAGAAAAATGTATGGTTTTGTCTAGATCACAAGTGGTTCTGGTTTTTAAATCCAGTTTTCTAAGCGGGAACGGGAAAGTAAAGGAGTGGATGAGAGTTTTTTTAGATCAAGTGGCAACAAAACCGATGTATCTGGTCTATATTAGCCGTCATGCTTGTGATCGGAGTTAGTTCTAGTCCACCTTTGGCTGGAGATGTTTAGTAAGAGGAAGGGTTCCACATAACATTGTCCAATATAATCTCCCTACCCACTCACGCGAGCAGGTGAAGTCCTGAATAAAACATCTGCATATAATATGGAAAACAGGGTCCAAGTTCTTATTTTTCTATCTGACGTTTATCTTTCAATTTTGTTACTTTGTGAGCATGAAGCCAAATGTGAAAAAAATCCGATGAAGTGAGATTTCGTTACAGAATTCTTCTTTGTCGAAGCGTGATCAAAAATGATCATAATTGGTTGGTACAAGATCAGAGGGTAGGATAGAACAGACCAACCGATTTCCAAAATTGTTTTATTTGTTATCCTTGCTGTATGCGGCCTTGTGTTATTATGGAAGCGAACAACATCTTTAATCCACCATGTACGCTGCCACTGTCATGCAGAAAACGTCAGATCTGTGTGTTCCAAATTTATTTTAACCAGCCACGCATGTTTATTAGTTATGATAATACATTCGTTATTAAATTTGTTTCTCAAGCTAATATTTTATCGTTCACACTATATATGGCCCAAGAGCCACTCAAGTTAGAGGGTGACTGAAAAACGTTGATATGTGAGTGGTAAGGGTAGGAGGAACAGGCGCAGTTTATGAGGACATCTCGGAAATATAACAGTTAACTCTAGACTTGAAGAAGTTTTAGATTGTGGTGATCGGGAAAGCATTTGGGAGTTGGTTCCACTCTTTGCAGAAAGCTGTTCAAGTGGAATTTCCTTCTAGCTAGTAGAACACGAAGGGAATTTGATTGGTTCGCCCAAATATACGTGGTATGGAAGAGCTTAGCTATGAGGGTTAGAGTTTGTGGAATTAGGGATTTTTTTATTTTTTTATATTAGATTGAGTTATATATGTCTATATTAGATTTTTTTATTAGATTATTTGATTATATTAGATTGAGTTTATATGTCTATATTAGATTATATATTGATATTAGATTATATATGATTATATTAGATTGAGTTATATATGTCTATATTAGATTATATATTGATATTAGATTATATATGATTATATTAGATTGAGTTATATATGTCTATATTAGATTATATATTGATATTAGATTATATATGATTATATTAGATTGAGTTATATATGTCTATATTAGATAATATATTGATATTAGATTATATATGATTATATTAGATTGAGTTATATATGTCTATATTAGATTTTATATTGATATTGATTATATATGATTATATTAGATTGAGTTATATATGTCTATATTAGATTATATATTGATATTAGATTATATATGATTATATTAGATTGAGTTATATATGTCTATATTAGATTATATATTGATATTAGATTATATATGATTATATTAGATTGAGTTATATATGTCTATATTAGATTATATATTGATATTAGATTATATATGATTATATTAGATTGAGTTATATATGTCTATATTAGATTATATATTGATATTAGATTATATATGATTATATTAGATTGAGTTATATATGTCTATATTAGATTATATATTGATATTAGATTATATATGATTATATTTGATTGAGTTATATATGTCCATATTAGATTATATATTGATATTAGATTATATATGATTATATTAGATTGAGTTATAAATAACTTCCAGTTTTTACTTATCAACTTTATTCTTTAAAAAAATATACAACTGCATTTCATTTAATTGAAAATTCACCATTATTTGAAAAGACATGTATTAATTTATTCGGACTGTTATCCTCATCTTCATTGGTATATTGTTGTGGTAGGATCCACCTAATTTGCATAGTGGAGTACCGACCATATAAATATGGTTGGTACCGGGAAGAGAGGAAGGAATCAAGAGATTCAACCAGAGACTCTGCCCAACTGCGACTAAGTCAACACATTCTCCAGGAACGGTCTTACCAGGAAAATACAAAAGACTATATGTAAATATTTTGTACACTTTCTTGTTTCAATACATTTTGTTCTAAGTACATTTTGTGTTGCATTATTATTCCACGCATTAGTCAAGTTTCAACAATATATATATATATATATATATATATATATATATATATATATATATGTTGTGGTAGGATCCACCTAATTTGCATAGTGGAGTACCGACCATATAAATATGGTTGGTACCGGGAAGAGAGGAAGGAATCAAGAGATTCAACCAGAGACTCTGCCCGACTGCGACTAAGTCAACACATTCTCCAGGAACGGTCTTACCAGGAAAATACAAAAGACTATATGTAAATATTTTGTACACTTTCTTGTTTCAATACATTTTGTTCTAAGTACATTTTGTGTTGCATTATTATTCCATGCATTAGTCAAGTTTCAACATATATTCACAACGTTTCAGAAGATTTTGATGTGAAAGATTTTCGACAAATACTTAAATCTGATTTTCATCTCAGAAGGCTTTCTTCGCCAAAGTGTTTTACAGTGATCGAAAAATCTAATAATCACTTGTCTCAAGGCCAGGTGAAGATTTCGAATAAAGTAAAACAAACCAACCGAGTTCCTAATTTTTTTCCTGTGTTGTTCTTACTCTATGTGGCCATATACTGTCATAAAGGAGAATAAAATTTTCTTATTGACGATCACAGTTTCATTTCGGACAAACATTTATGGACTTGTTGCAACTCCTGACATGAACTAATATATATATATATATATATATATATATATATATATATATACTATTTACATTGTTCGGACTATCGTCCTCATCTTTGTCGCCATATTAATCACAACGTTTCGGCCGTTGTACTCTTCGGCCTTCTTCAGGTGGTTTTAAAAAAAATATTACCAACTATATATTTTCAAAAAATAAATTATCAGCAGTAAGTTTAACTTGCGACAAAAACCCTCTTTACGAAAATACGTCAATGAAATCTGATCTACAAACTGAATTTTTACAAAGAATACATATTCATATTGACCTAAAAATCCTGCCGACCTTAAATAACCCATTGAGGTTGATATGCCCTAAAATAAACCAAAACAAACTAGCTAAATATAAGATTTTGTTGACCTTTCAAAAGTTATTTGGTAATAAATCGAATTATTTTTTATATTTTTTTTTTTTTTTTTGCAGAAATATTTTTTAATTTTAACATTAAATCAAAATATACGTGCGCACCAGCAAACGTACATAGACACAAAGACAATTTGAATGAAATTAGAATGAGTCTGGCAATAACCCTTGGGTAACTGGAAAAGGGTATAAGTTGAAATGTGTAACTCTTTGAAGTCATTTTATGACTCATTCTGTATTTAAATTGAGTATATATATATATTTTCTAATAAAAAGACTTATTTCGCATAGAAGGAAATGTCGATGAGCACTCCGATACTCGGCAACGAATTCTACCAACGACGATTTTCTAATAGACATAGTATTTTAGATGAATAAATAATAGCGATTTTAAATGTAATCATCTTGCCGTCAGCTAAGCGACAGATACCAAACTATAATTTACTATAATAAAACTTATTCTGCACTCTCAACGCGTAGGTGTGGTTGCTCTGGTTTTCGTAACAAATACGTATTTTTACGTTATGAAGTGAGGATCTTCATGTTATCGTCCTAAAGGGATACGACACATCGAAGTAGTTTCATCTGGTACTGAATCACAGTCCGTACATCATAGTTTACAGCATCTGATATTCCAAAGCGTTTACCCATCTACATTCTGACCAGACTTGATGTTGCTTAACTTCGGTGATCTTATGGGAACCGGTGCCTGTGGGTGATATGGCTGTAATCCTGCGAAGAGATAGAAGAAATTGGAAGTGTTGGAGGGCGATGATCGTCTACATCCTCTACAGACACGGCACATCAAAGTTGTTTCGTCATAGATGCAGTTCTCTAAAATCTAGAATTCGGGAATGAATGCAATGGAAAATCAGACGTGTGTATGGTTTTTTGTTTGCCCTTTCTGTTATTATTGACGCAAAAGCTCTGGCAACAGCTGGTTGGGAAAAATTTGCATTTAGATTTATTTTACTGTACAGTTGAAACCTTTGTTAATGCTGTGGCGATAGCAGTCACAGATGACACTGATTATTAAAGTGTGTCTAATATAATTCAATCTATTGAGCCTTGGAAAAATGGTGCAAGTATTTTGTCATTTTTTTTATCTTCTTTCTAAATTGTTATGAGATTGAATCGTCAATAATATCCATTTTTGTTTATCAGCTCTAGTTTTCAAAACTTAATCTTTGTTTTCTTGATTTCAGATAATAAAAAAAAAATTCAAAAATGTTCCAACATAATTCTGTTTCGTGCCCTGATCTGAAATAAAAATTTTAGAAGCTTTCTTTTATTCTGGTGATCAGATACGTAATCTTAAATCTAAGTAGGTTTCTATATACGCGGTCTGACCAAAAAGTATCGAAACTGTTGCTGTAAAAAGAAAACTACAACACATTAATTCAACATTTCATCTCCTTGATTAGAGTTTCTATCTCCCATGTTTTCTTATTTTTTAACCATTTCATCCCAAAGAAGGTAATAAAGCCACTAAGATGCAAAGAGTCATGAGAGAATGAGAAAAAGAAAGCATTATTAAGAAAGAGAACAATAAAAGAACAGGAATTAAGCGGACATTAGAAAAAACGATTGACATTGCATTTAAATTTTTGAAGAATCATGCTGACTGGAAAGCAAGAATCCAGAAGAGAGTTTCACAAGCAAGAAATGCGAGAGAAGAAACTGTTATCATAGAACTTACGGTTGCATCTAGCTATTTCAATTTTAAATCTTGCCGTCAATCTAATACTGAACTTTAATTCGTAAAGTCTAAGGAAAGAGGAAAATTCATCAGAACATTTACCATGACAGGATTTATCGAAAATGCACAAGTAAGTTACGTTACGACGGTGGGAAATTGTCTGAAGCCGAGATGCCAGGTCAGGATCAATAATATTGGAGATTATATTTTGTATTTCATCAAGAATCTCTGAATTCATAGAAGCACCATACCATGTCACAGTAATAATTAATATATGTCTAACTGCTTCTTGAATTCAAAGGTGTCCTTCTCCTAGATTATTCTTCAGCTAAGACTGAAGAGCACAGTCTTTCCTACTATTTAATCCATAGCTAGTGTCGATAAAAAAATGGATTCATACCTTGTGCGAAAGTGAATGTAACAAACTCGACTAGAATTCGAACTCTTATTTCTCATTTTCAGCCGTTAAACATTGCACCACACGTACATCATACTTATTATAAAACCCAGGTTGTGTGTGTGTGTGTGTGTGTGTGTGTGTGTGTGTGTGTGTGTGTGTGTGTGTGTCTGTTCGTTTATATATTGGATCGGATTTCCGACATTTTTCAACCGATTTCAACTAAACTTCACAGGACTACGTAAAATTACCTTGCGGTGGTTCTGACAATGCCAAAAATTGGAAAAACGCAATTGTTTTTGCACGAAATCAATTTGATAACACGATTAAGAGGCATCGCTGTCGCCAGAATGAAAGGGGGACAACTCATATCGAGTTATACTTATTATAAAACCCAGGTTGTGTGTGTGTGTTCGTTTATATATGGGATCGGCTTTCCTATATTTTTCAACCGATTTCAACAAAACTTCACTTTTTTGTGCAGGCAGCGTTTCTTATTGTCTTGCACACTTTTTTCTTTATTTTTACATTCAGAATGCTTTAAAAATTCCATTTACAAGACAATTGTTTATAATAAAATTCTATTCAATCGGTAGAGACTCATAACGATTGAAAACAATGTTTTTGTTTGAGTTTGGGTTTGACCAATTCGTAAAAAAAAAAAACAACTAATTAAGACATGCGTGTCCGTCAACCTTAAAAATAATCTTTGTCAATTTTATTTTTCAGTCTTTATGATGGTCGATACTTGATCTATCTCTTACTGTTACATCCCCGGGCAACGCCGGCCTCTACTGCTAGTCCATGCTAAAACTGACGATTCGAATTTCATCTGTCAAGGGGAATAATAGGGGTAACATGTTTATGCGGCAGTTGTCTGTATAGATCAGATATTGATGGGAGAGAAGGTTACTGATATATACATTTTTCTATTCTCTTCTCAGTCAAACACCGTGGTATGCTAGTAAAAATACATTTTGTCAATATTTGAGAATGTAAGAGAAGATTCTAGCCTTCTCTAAAGCCATTAGTGCAAAGTGGACATAGCTTCAGCCAGAACTAGAAACCGATTCACTGAGTTCGTTTCGCTAGCCTTCACCTCAATTAGGTGATTAATGTATTGTTTCGTAGTAAAAAGTAATATTGAAGAAATACAAGGCAAATATGATTTTCGAAATATTCATTCTCGCAATATTAATCTTGTATAAGATGCCGCCATTTTTTAATAAAATACTTCTTCCACCAATGGCATAATGAGTTTGTATTCTTTGCCAACCGAATCAAATTTGCTGGGTGGGATGGGGGTTCGATTTATTTTCAAGATCGAA